>VUQR01031806.1:0-10554 GCA_015108515.1 Hemichromis elongatus | reverse complement strand
AAAACAATAGTGAGTATGATAGGAAAGCAGCATTAATATAATGACAGTATGAATAGCAGCATAGTATAGTGACAGTGACAGTATGGTATAGTTAAGCAGGTTCAATTGTTTTTGTGCTTATTTACTACGGTGATAGCTCTGGGAAAGAAGCTATCCCTGAATCTATTTGTCCTGGTTTTATGTGACCTGTACCGTCGGCCTGACGGTAATAATTCAAACAGTTGATTACTGGGGTGAGAGTAGTCCTTGATGATATTGCCCGCTCTGCTGAGGTACCGAGAGTTTGCAATGACCTCCAGGCTGGGCAGAGAGCAGCCAGTGATCTTCTGGGCTGTGTTGATGACCCTCTGCAGTACTTTCCTGTCTGCAGCTGAGCACCCTGCATACCATGTTGTTATACCGTACGTTAGGATGCTCCCTATGGTGGCTCTGTAGAATGTCACCAGCAGCTTTGGCACTTTGGCTATTTTGGTGCCAAAACTAACCATATTTGGAGAAGTTATCAGGGTACATTCCATTTGAAGTTGGAAGTTTACTACAGAGCCAAACAAATGCTGTTTTTCCTTCCTTTTCACTCAGGAATGACGTAAAGAAATGTAGCATCAGTCAACAGTTGCAAGCCTGGTTTGAAGAAGGCATCAGTTTAACTCACCAAAACATAAACTTCTTGGACAGGCTGTACAAAACAGCAGGCCTTACTATTCGGCTGATTATTTCATTAGAAATCCACAAAAAGGCACTGACAGCACAAACACAGTCAAGGGGTCCAGTTCAGTGACTCCAATTAGTCACAGAGAAGCGTAGGAGTCAGAAGCCTAATAATGCAAACTTTAATCCTTACTAAAATGAATGGGTGAGTTATAAACCTCCCACCCCCGCATATAGTTGTGAAGGTTAGAGACCTTATATTAATTTTTAGCACTGTCAAATTGGGCACATTTGATTTATTCCTCTTTTTTTCTTCTTTTTTTAGTACATGAGAAAGTTTTTGTATTATTTAAGATTAAGACTGCTTCATCCATTGCACTAATTCCCAAGGTCAGCTCTCAACTGATTAATACAGGGGGAGAAAATGAGTAATTTTTGAGTCAGTATAGTCAAAGCGATTTGCAGTCTGGGGCTCAATGGAAAAGAAGCTGATGCGTTGGTGTTCATCAGACCTATTTCTGGCTTGAGTGCCGACAGACAAGCTCAAGTGTTTCCTCTGTTTTGTCATTCACACAAACACACACACACGCAGACAAACATGCTCAGTAGCTCACACCAGCTGAAGTGCACGCTGAGATTGACCCACACACACACACCAGTGCTGAAATCCTTGCATATCAACACTCACTAGAAGTGAAGTGTGACAAAACACACACACACATACAAATACAGGGCTCAGTTCTGTCACCCTGTCACTATGGCAACTGGGGCCTGGCAATTACCACTGTGGTAAAGTGTGAGCGTGTTTATGTGTGAGAGTACCTCTCTGCACGTACATACTTGTTTGTGTACATAAACATGTGCTTATGCATTTATGTGTCTGTGCATGTCTGATGTCAGAATTGTCCTTTGTGAAGGCACGCTGACATCTCACCTCTCAATGGGAGCTTTTCAGTTTCCATCAGATACTCCAGCAGCTACTGCGGAAATCCTTTGAGCACACGAGGAGTACGATGAGTACGATTGCCACAACTGATGTCTTTCTTCACAGATTTTGAAGTTATTAGATGTGCCAAAGATGAGCTTAAAAACGTCTTCTTTAAAAGGGTCTCAACTTTTCTCCTGCTTGTCAAAAACCTAAGTATATCATTTTTTTTTTATATATTTAATGGTCAGTGGATGCTGTTTATATATACTCCAAAGGTTTCAGCTACAAGGCACATTAATCCATTGACAAAGCACTTTTACTAGTGCTCTGAACCCCGGAACCTTTTTGGACATGACAGTACGTGAGAACACGGATGTCTGGCACATACAGATGTCGGTCAGAGTTCAAAGCGGCGAGTGGGCGTCATGTGCCCGGCCTCCTGTACGCTCTAATCAGGCAGCTCCTTTGCTGAATACAGAATTTATGCTCCCCTGTTGGGGTCTGTTTTATGTAGCTTTAAATAGAAAGAGGCGTTGTTAGAGTCTAGACATAGACAGAGATGCAGTTTCATGTAGTCTTCCAAACAGCCAACAATGTAGAGTAGAAAACTGACTGGTTAAAAAAAACCCTAGATCTTAAGTGTAAAGTGTAATTTATAGTCTCGCAAATGTGACACTGACATGTCTATTCGGACAGTGGGAGTAGACGTGGTTTTCAGTTACCCCAGATGTGCTCCCATGCAGTCCTCCAAGAACCTGCCAAGAGCTGAATGTTTGACAAGTGGACCTGAAACAGGAAGGGAGCTATAGCATAGCATGAACAGCAGTCCCTCCCCCCAAAAACTTGAAAGAATAATAAAAAAAAAAAAATACAGCATGAAACGCACAGACAGTGACCTCACTGGACACTTTTAACACTCTGTTTCGGTTCAGCTCTTTGTTATAATGCTATAATTTTGCTCTTGTGCAACTGGATGATTGACCAACAACAGGACAAGCAAGAGTGGCCCACAGAGCAAAAATACCTGATACTTCCGTACACTGCCTCCATATGGTAACAGAGTGCTCTGCAGGCAGACGGGCCATCCCCAGACTGGAGCGGACAGCAAACGTGCTAACTAGGGGTGGGTTATGATTATTGATTTTCCGATTAAAATCGATTCTAGTTTGAATAACACGATATCGATTCATTAAAATCCCGATTTATAAATATAAACGCATTTTGCCTGAAACACCAAAATTTCAGGTTAAACCTCAAAAACCACAAACCCGACGCCTTCTCACCCAACGGCATGTACGCGGACACGCCGTCGGGGCTGAAAGCCGACAGCTCACTCATTTTGATGCGTCGGCGGGGCCACGCTTTGCGTTTATGTCTTTATGTCTCAGCAGGTTTCATCTTTCTCCAATCAAAATTGGCTGAACCAGCAGCAAAAGAAGATCCAAACTACGCTCCACATAAACATCGTCATTAATTCCCTGTTACTTGTGTTTTGCTTCCACCACAATAAAATCACACTTCATGCACAGCTCTCTCTTTCTCTGTACTTCAAAACTAGTTTCCCATTCGCTTGCTTATTACCTAGCAGTCTACCGTTGTTTACAGCGCTGTCAGCCATTGTGTTTTTTTTTTCTTTTTTACTTAAATGACTTCTGACAAGACAGACGCATTTCTGGTGTTCAATACTGAAATTATTTAAACTTTTTAAAATTATGTAAAATTGCAAAATGCTAAACTGTATCTCTAATAAAAACCTCTGTAAATTTGCTCTGTTTCACTTTAGCAGCATCAGGTAATGTTCTTATGTTGATTCATGGTTTTCTTCAGTTTTGATGTACTGCAGAATATTTTTAAGGTTATCTGCTATAAAAAACCAGGCCAGGAAAATATCCTTCATGTTTTTTTGTGATTTATTCTCAGTTACTTTGACACAAAGGCATCTGCTGTGCTGCTTACACTTCTGATGAAGTCTTACAAGTGTCAGCTTTCTTCTATAAAAACATGGATATGTATTGATAAGTGTTTAGAATTATAATATTTCTGACTGTCTGAGGTAAAATTTGTCCATTCCCCGTTTCAAATCATGGGTCAAATCGATTCGGGACCTTGTGAATCGGAATCGAATTGATTCTAGAAATCAGTGATGACACGCAGCCCTAGTGCTAATGCTGCAGGACCATTAATTCTGCTTGAGAAAGAACAAGTCCGAAAAGTTTCAGAAGCCGATTCTCCCAAATCTGTCTAGAGTTCGTGTGTGAAAACAACAAGTTTTTGAACGTCTTGCTCAAGGACACTTCTACTTCTGCTTCTGCAGTTGTCTCATTGTCCTAGTGGTGGATGACCTACTTGATCTCCCATGACAGCCTCAACTGACTGGCAAATTTCAAACTTGTGATAAGTGAAGTGATGAGTGACGTCCTGTTTTTGCTACTTTTAATAAAAGTCTCATCATCCTCAGTTGTATTTCATGTATTTCATTTCATCACAGTGGAAAGTAAAGATAAGAATATTGTACTCTCTCTACTTGATTTGCTTATCGGTGGTACATACTATAGGTTGTTTACATTAAGACGTCTTTAATCTTCTGAGTTACGATATCTTTGATTAGTCATTTGGCAACTATTTTCTAATTTCTGTTGCACATTTTAGATTATAAAAATTCTCTCGGCTTCTTAAATAGTTTCTTTCTTCCTTTAGACTGTGTTTAAAATATATCTGTGCTCTTAATATTAAAATTTGACAATCAATGTCACTGAGAACAGGATTTGCATACTCTCCTCATTACCTGCAAGATATTTTTGACTGACTATCCCTGGCAAACAGCAGCATTTTAGCATTACGCTTGTGAGCATGTCAATCATTTGGCTCAAAGGAAATCTAATAAAACATTTACTAATCGCAAGGAAAATTCATCAGTCAATGGTAGTCGGCTGTTTGCGCGCACAATAAACATCTGCTCTATAAAAAGAACAGGAGAGGACAGGTTAAAAAAAAGAAGTGCCCTGTAGGTGATGTTGTCACCAGCTTTTCTTTGGAATAAACAAAAAAAATATTTGTATTTTAATTTAGTTTTAGATTTTACTACTGTCAGAGTTTGGATGTGCCCTCACATAGTATCTCAGGTTTAGTCTAGCATCCATATTCAGTGATTATAAGGATATCAAAAGCAGCAGACAATAGACACAAAACAGGGTGATTTATTCAAATATAAATATAAAGATGATGGGCTATGGACCAGGATTAAGCATTGTGTTGTCATCATGTGAAAATAAAAGGGATTTGTGGTTTGTGCCTGAGGGAAATAAAAGAGAACAAACCAGATAATAAATAAAATATATCTTAATTAGTAAAAATTAAAAATACACCCATTAAATGAATGTTTCTGGGTCTGTCTGTTCCATGACTGCATGAATCGTATCCCAAGTGGATAATTCGCAGGACTTCCTATAAGGCGTTCAGAGGACAGCTACCTCATTTTTCATGAGGTCTCATATTACACCCATCTTGATTTCCTTGTATTTACTGATTTAAAGTGGAATAGCACCTTCACTCAGGGCTGCTGCTAACTCATCCAACGGCAACTAAAAGCCTTGCAGCTCAAAAGTCCCATCAGAATTACAAAAAGAGACATCTGCAAATCTGTTCATTTGTGCAACTAAAAATAGTTACTGTTCTTCCTCTGTTATCATAAAAGCCATAGTTTTATGTGACAAAACAAGTTTATAAGCATGAATCGAACAGTAAATTGTGTCTTCCTGTTGTAAAGTCTATGGTTTCAGAGATATAATAGTGCAGTGTGTTCACAAAAAAACCCTTTCAGCCCGTACCACGCAACCCAGTGTACATTTCTATGCTTCAAGGAGATTTTCTTGCACTTTGGAACAGTAAGGTTATACACCAGTTCGGATGTGCACGCATCATTAAAGTTAAAATAGGTGAGAGTACTGGGTTACAAGGGGCTCTCCCTGCTTCGTTAATAATTCATAAGAGACCAATTCACCTCCAGACTGCAGGAACACTAACTAACCTCAGCCGTCTTCCTCTCACCATTCAGAGTCTACCTTTCGATGGCCGTCTCACATGTCTTCAGGTGTGTGGGTCTACATTTTGCATCCTTGAATGTGTGTGTGTGTGTGTTTTCTTTCCATAAATGACCTTCAGACGAGATAGGATGTTTCGTCTAGAGGTCGGCTGTGTAGAGAATGTCTCCTGTTTGTTATTGCTTTGCATTAATTAGAGTGAGGCTGCTGTTTGTGGCTTTACTTCATTCATGGCACGTTTAATTTTCTAAAATGTATGGCCGTATGAAAAGTATGTCATATTTGTGTGTGGAATTTCACAATTACCAAAAATTACATTTTGTTGATGATGCCATTATTGTAGCCATAGGCAGGTGTTGGTGGTCAATGCAGTAGCAGTACAAATCCAGGACCAGTGATAAAAAAAATAACAAATGTGGCAATGGTAGTATTGTGTCTGTAGCTGTGGCATTAAAGAAAGTAAATGTAATAGCAGCCACCCAAATTAAGCCAAAGACATTTTTGGTCTCTGTAGCTCATTTCTTTATCAGAATCAGAATAGTGTTTATTGGCCAAGTATATGTGCAGACAAATACAAGGAATTTGGTTCCGGTAGATGGTGGCTCTCAAGCACAGCAATATATCTCTCTTATGACAAGTACACAGGGTTTGAGTTGGGGGTTTTTTGTATTGTTGTTTTTACGACATGGCCATTGTGGCTGAAATAATGACATCTATATATAGTCTAGGAAACTTTTATCTTTTTACTTAGTGCTAATTGACATCTGTGTCTGTGTAAATGTGTTAGTCCCTGTAGGGAAATTACTCCTCTGCATTTAACCCATTCACCCAGTGAAGTAGTGAGCAGCCACCAATGCAGCGCCTGGGGAGCAGTGGGACGGTACCTTGCTCAGAGGTACCTCAGGGTAGCCGTTCAGTGGAGTCTAACCCCCAACCTTCCAATCATGGGGCAAACCCTCTACCTCATGAGCTATCCCTGCCCTGATTAATTAATTCATAGTCTGGGGGTGTGCGATTGAGACCACGCTCTTATATCCAATCTATGGCTATTAGAAGAAGTACCAAAAGTAGTGAAACCGTATGGGAAATAGTACATACAGTTTACCTGCAGCTTACATACCTGTTGTTTCAAAGAGTAAAGCCTCCACACATTATTTCTGTTCATCCAGGTAGATTGACTGTCACTGAACGAGATTCCGTTCAATTCAATTTATACGTAATTTATATTGCACCAAATCACAGGAGTAGTCACCTCAAGGCACTTTATATTGTAAGGTAAAGACCCTAAAATAATATTGATTAAAACCCTAATGATCACATGGTCCCCTTTGAGCAAGTGCTTGGTGACAGTGTGAGGTAAAAGCTCCCTTTTAACAGGAAGAAACCTCTGGCAGACCCCAGCTTGAGGGGAGGTATCCATCTGCCAGTTGGGGGTGATGATAATAACAAATTGAGCCTGCTAGTGGGTTGAGTGGCAAGGGATATGGGACTGATAAACCTTTAGTCATTTTTCAGTCATTAAATGACTTTATAATAATTGAAATCAATAAATTTAAGTTATGCGAGTGTTAAGTTTAGTGTCTATGCAGTGGTTTACAGATTTGCCTAACAAGTTTAAACTTGCCAGTTTGCTCGGTGGGAGGAGAGACCATTCCTTTTGGGACTGCGTTAAGAAAGGCATCAGGTGTCAAATTCTGCCAAATCTAACAGCAGAGCTACCTGCTGTGGTGACTCCCCGTGAATAAGGGAGCAGCTGAAAGTAGTTTGTGAGTAGGTGAATGCTACTCACAAGCTCCTCACGCTGCTGTTAGGATTTGGGGCAGACTTGAGCTTTTCTCTGTTTTCTCACTTTCTTTGCTCTCAGGTAATGAGGTAGACAGATTACTTGGGCCTGCCCTGTTCAAATCTTTCTTTTGTACTTTCTAGTCAGTAACCCTTATACCCTGTCTGCTCTCTGTTATCCACCTGGAGTTTCTGCCCCACTTCTTGAAAAACTTACCTGTTTCCCACTCTGGAGTAAAAAGCACATAACCGGTCAAGCACAGCGTCAGTATTCAAGTTTTAGGATTTTCTGTGGGAACAAAGACTTATCTGAAACTCCCCTGCCTGTGCACTCCTAACCGAGCCAGCTACTTCATCTGCAAGCTCCAGCTTGTCCATCAACTTCCCCGCTCACGGCTCTCTCCCCCTTTACAAGTCCTCCTCAAATGCCTCTATCAAAGTTAGCTATCACCTGACTAATCGCCTGCCAGTTATTTTTCAAATTGTGTTGTAAATAAACCCTTTTAAATTTTTGTCAGTTGTCTGAGTTAGTTCTTTAGTTTTAGTCTGTAAAACCATGAAAGTGTTGTTATAGCATCATTAATCAATTAATCTATGGCTTCATTTCTTTGAATTGGATTTTTACAAAAGCAGCATTTGAAATCAGTTGTTGTTGTTTACAAACACATTGCTTGGTTTGAAGGTGCCCTGGTCTGTAACATCACACTGGGCTGAACCACAGCAGAGGCATGGGTGAGCGGATGACATTAACGATTAATGGCCTGGGGGTTGATTGTTGTCAGTGGCGGATCGCCTGATGTCTCTCCAGACTGGCAGAACGGTGATGTCATGCTTTAGAGTATCGATTAAACTCTAACACATCACTCCGTCTCTCTCGTTTGCTGTTGTTCCCCACGTTTTACTCTTCGCATCTGCCTCCTCTCTTGTGTCCTCTTCTCACTGCTCCTCTTCCCCCTACGGTGACCTCATCAGGTCCATCATCAGAAACCAGAAGTGGCCACTAAAACAATAAAGCTCCCCTCCACAGAGTCATAAAACACATCATAATCAGATGGTGCATGCCAGGATCAATATTTTCCAGCTAGACCCAGTACCCTAGAAGGCTGTTTTGGAAGCTTCAGTAGGATGCAGAGGGGGCTGATGACTGATGGGGGCTGGGAGTTGGGTTACAGCTAAAGTGCACCAGAGAATCGATAGTTTGTGGAGGCCCTGGCACGCAGTCAGAGTTATGGACTGGTCTCTGGTGGGATTGTGAGCACACAGGCCCCGACAAAAACAACAGATTGTGTTTCGCTTTCAAAAAGCATTACACGCGTCATCAATTTCAAATCAGCAGTATTGTTATACAAATTGCGTGCACCTGCATTTTTTTTTAGTTATGGTCGTTGGCGAAAAGTGTACGAATGATCTCAGTCAAGAACACAGATTTAGCATAAGAATGTGCTGTAAACCAAAGTGCCTGTTTTGATGGATTGGTCAGAATAATGTGCAGTATTTAGTAGACTACACTTCTACACTTAAACTGTGATCATTTTCATTTATTTCCATTTGTATACTGACAAAGCTTTTGGACCAAGAAAGCCTTAATTCTTAATACATAGTACATTGTATTGTGTATTTGTCTTACTTACTTTCCATCGCTCCACATATACGCGCTCAGGTCATATTTTAGTATTGAAGTTTTTAGTAACACCTATCCCACCAATCCAAAAATTCATGTTTTTTTGGAAAATTTTAGAAAATGTTGCGACTAAGACTTACAACTGTTTTGGACAAATAGAGCATTCTTGAAAATTTCCAATCTAGCTTATTCCACCAAAACAGCTCTCCTTAGAATCTCCAGTGACATTTTGATGTGAGGCGATGCAGGCGAATGTTCTGCTTTTCTGATCTTGGACATGCCCTTTCTCTTTGATACTCTTTACCATCACATTATAGGCTGAGATACTAGGTGGGTGTAATAGGGTGTACTTTGGAGTGGTTCTCTTTTGAATCATCGTTTTCTGTGGTTGCTGTGGTTCAGATCCTCTTCTCTTGCCTGTGGTGTGCCACGAGGTTCTGTTTCGGGGCCCTTGAAGTTTCTGTTGTGTTTGCTCATTATAAATTTAAGAACAATACTTATCACTGCAGATGACATTCAGTTATATATCTAAGCTGCAGAACTCACACGGGTTCCTAGACTCTATTACATATTGAATGGCTGACGATGTTATCCATCTTAAAGAAGCAAAATCAGAAGTCCTTATTTGTGCCTCCCAACAGATTTGTCCTAAGATCATGTCCTATCAGGAACTCTGATGATTTTTTACTTATCTTTCACTCTAAATGGAAAGGTTTAATCCATGGTTTGCTTTTTCTTTTATCACTTAAGAAATATTGATAAGTTGAGTTCCATAATTTGTTTTGGTTTGTTTGTTTGGATGTTGTGGCTTTTTTTAAAGCACTTTAGAATCTTTATATTGAATATATGCGATAGAAATAAAATTTCACTTATTAGTATTAATTTATTGATTACTCTATAGCATTTTCCTGTCAAAAGCCCCTTGTATCAACAACATGAATGTGCCTAAACAGGGGCCAAATAACTGAACTCCATCCCTCCATTAGATATAGTCACTAATCTATCTAAAAGGCTAAATGGATGACACAGAGTGACACAACCAACACATTCACACTTACCAGCAGATTTGAGTCACCAACAAGCCTAGCATGGATATCTCTGTACTATGAAAACTGAAAAACCCAGTCCAAACCTATAGGCCGAACAAACTCTGCATTTAATCAGATTCTTGCTCTGGATGGCATTACCTTGGCCTCCAGTAACACTCTGAGGAACCTTGGAGTCTTTTTTTTACCAAGATATGTCCTTCAATACACAAATTAAACAAATATGTAGGACTGCTTTCTTCCATTTGCGCAACATCTCTAAAATTAGAAATATCCTGTCTCAGAGTGACGCTGAAAAACTAGTTCATGCATTTATTACTTCCAGGCTGGACTACTGTAATTCATTATTATCAGGAAGTCCTAAAAACTCCCTGAAAAGCCTTCAATTAATTCAAAATGCTGCAGCCAGAGTACTGACAGGGACTAGAAAGAGAGAGCATATTTCTCCTGTATTGGCTTCCCTTCATTGGTTCCCTGTTAAATCCAGAA
>VUQR01031804.1:0-15884 GCA_015108515.1 Hemichromis elongatus | reverse complement strand
GTAGAACCAGGCTCAGGGAGGGGCGGGGCCATCTGCTGTGACCGGTTGGGGTGAGAGAACAAAAGAACAGGATAAAGACATGCTGTGGAAGAGAGACAGAGATTAGTAGCAGGTACAATTCAATGCAGAGAGGTCTATTAACACAGTGAATGAGAAAGGTGACTGGAAAGGAAAAACTCAATGCATCATGGGAATCCCCCGGCAGCCTACGTTTATTGCAGCATAACTAAGGGAGGATTCAGGGTCACCTGGTCCAGCCCTAACTATATGATTTGGCAAAAAGGAAAGTTTTAAGCCTAATCTTAAAAGTAGAGATAGTGTCTGTCTCCCGAATCCAAACTGGAAGCTGGTTCCATAGAAGAGGGGCCTGAAAACTGAAGGCTCTCCCTCCCATTCTACTTTTAAATACTCTAGGAACAACAAGTAAGCCTGCAGTGCGAGAGCGAAGTGCTCTGATAGGGTGATATGGTACTACAAGGTCATTAAGATAAGATGGGGCCTGATTAGTTAAGACCTTGTATGTGAGGAGCAGGATTTTGAATTCAATTCTGGATTTAACAGGGAGCCAATGAAGAGAAGCCAATACAGGAGAAATATGCTCTCTCTTTCTAGTCCCTGTCAGTACTCTGGCTGCAGCATTTTAAATTTGCTTTTAAATTGCTGTAGTAATTCTCAAAATAATTGGCTATATCCTTAGCTTTACTTATAAACATTCCATCCGTGTTGATGTGTGACACAACTGGAGCGAGATCTCCACCCATTATATTACTTAAAATTTTCTACACCCTCTTGCTGTCCTTATTCACCTCCTTGAGCTTAAAAGAAATATGGAATATATACCTGATTTTGGTATGGTAATATGCACACAATGATTGCTAATAGGTGAAAGTTTAAATTGTTTACCATCACAGATTAGTGCATTAGCATGCTAAAGTACCCCAATACAAAGTACAGCAGGGACTGATGGAAATGTCATTAGTTTAGCCTGTTGTTAAAAAATGCTAATTTAAAATTGTGACCTGATTATTTAACTAGGTGAAGCAGCTGAGAATCATTAATGTTATAACAGGCCTTCTCTCTCTTATCCTCTGTTCAGCTCTGCCAGTCAGTATCAACAGGGGAATATAATATAAGCCCAGCAGAGAGGGTTATGAAAGGTTGCAGATTAAAATGCCATGACACTGGGAGTTGGATAGACTTTAAATAATGCATGCAGTGTCATCAGCACTGTCTCATGTGGATGGGCCAAAAATGCAGAGACTGTTGAGGATCACAGGCCCTGAGGCTCTGTGTGACCTGCTGGATCTCCAGGGCTTCAAATGGGTCAATGAGCAAAATGAGGAACAGCCCACTTCAATAAGGTGGTATTTACTTTCCAGCAAAAAATGACACGTAGCATCTGGAGGGTGGCTTTGTAAATGTCTGTTTCTCACTGCATGCTTCCACTTTTTAGAAATGTTGAAGACTTCACAGGTAAGAGCAAAAAGAAATGGGATGTAAGAGAATTTCAAATTTCAGTGAAATTTGGCAAAAGAACTTTTTTTTGAAAGAGAACTTTCAGAATTTACACAAAACATGAGATGAGACAAGTACTAATTGGGGTTTATGCTGTCTTTTTAAAATGAAAACAACAGAAACACGTTTTCAATGTTAGTTCACCCTTTTCTTCTTCTTTTCACTTGAGTTGATGGAATCACCTAAAACTGTATGATTTTTTTTTTTTTTACCTTGTACATTTTTTCACAGCTCCACATAGAAGGCCAGAGAGCCACTGGAACATGTTTCATGTTGGGGGTGGTGTAGGAGTTTGGAGTTCTACCTTGATGAAAAAGATCTTTACAAGCAATATATGCTGAAACACATTGTGTATTAGTATTTAGCTTAACCTTTAACCTTAAAATTAAATGAAAATATTTTAAAGAAAATATAATTTTTTATTTCCTGGTGAAGCAACATACAAACACTACACAAGGAAATCCAGCAATGATCGGACAGAAGTAGACAAATGATAAATGCAGCTGTGCTGTTTGTCACTTGCTGTTATGATAAAACAGATTTACCACATGACTTTACTACCAACCAATAACACTTACATGAACACTCAAAGGTTGTTTTGTTATGCCTGGGATTCACACTGATGAAGGTAATGCTAGCTTGATAAATATTAGCTCGCATCCACGAGCAAACAGATAGTTGAGCTAGTTGGGCTGACATCATTTCATTGTAAGTGCATCTGCCACCTGCTGATTCTAATAGGTCACTTGTTTCTGCTAGTTTTGTTAAATTCATGAAGAAATGCAACCGTTGGACATAAAAAGTTACATGGTGCTGGTTAGCACTGTTACCTCATGATATGTAGTTATCTCATGACTGTTTACATGGTTTCTTGTTTAAGGATACTCTTTAATGAAGCAGTTAGGTGAGAACCTCTGAGGTGTTTTCAGGCATAACAGCCAAACAACGTTGGAAGAATCTAGTCAGTGTGTTTTCACTACTGAGTTTGGGTTAGATGAAGGTGCTGCAAGAGTAGCTTGTGCATTAGGCTAAGTCTGTCAGAGATCTTCAGTTTAAGAAATGGGTCACCCTCACGCAGACGTGCCGTCAGCAGGAATTTGTTTTGTTTTGTCGGCCCGCTGTGACTCCCCAAAGAGAAGATAACGCAGTCGGTTTCTTGATTGCACTTTCCCCGATGTCACCATTTATATGTATTCTGTTCAGGTGAAATTTCCTTGTGAGATAATGCTGCTTTATTAGATGGTATGCAGCAGACACAGGCAGAGGGAATGAGAGCGAAATGAGATTAGAAAACATTTCGTGAGCTGAATTTTACTCCTGATCACAGGCCTGTGCCAACATCATCCAGTGAGCCAACAGGACAGCGTCCAAATGAAGACTTGAATTTTAATTTACTTATTCACAGTGAACAACAGGACCACTGAACAAAATGATGTTAAACTCAAACCACAGGAACTCTATCAAATATGTCATTTTTAATTCTGCTTCCTCTTCTCATCAATTCACCAGTAAGTTGCCTGTTTCTCTGAATTGTGAAACTGCTGGAACGTGTTGATGTGATGATATTGTGTCCGTTGGACGAGCACCTAGTGCGCATAAGAATGCTGTAGTTTTAACCTGTGGACACAGAGCTGGGCTCTGGTGTTGCTTCAAGTCAAGTGTGACTGGATATCCTGGAATAGTCGCATGCTGTCCCCTTATTTATGGGGCGCCGTCTGTAAAATGAAATATGGTGAAATTAATGGCAACATTTTTCCACATTTAGCTCAAAACCTTACAAAACCATGTTTTTTGGAGTGACTTTTTACAACATTTACTAAAATATTTGTATCTTTTTTTTAATTTAAAATACAATTTTAAATGTTAAATCTAAATGTTATATTTAAAGGAAAATGTTAAAAGCCCCATACTTATTACATGATATGGTGCACATCTGGGACGGAGGAATCAGTTGCTTGTATTTAAGTAATTGCAACCTACAAAGCAGTGGCGCTTGGGTTTTCTGTGCTGTGCCAATGCAACCAGCAGTTATCAATGTATTGATGGATGCTCAATCATCCAGGTAATCACCCTTGCATTCTGGTCATCTGGACGCAGCGTTTTCAGTCAGACATTTCGTCACTCATTAGTGTTAGACAAACACCATATTATGAATATATATATAGCATATAATAAACAAAACACCTTTATTTGTCACATACACAATCATACAGAGTACAGCATGTGAAATGCTTGTGTCCGAGCTGCTGACAGGCTTTATCCAGTGTTATAATAACAAAATAACAAAAATCTAAATTTTAGGTTTATTAATAGTAAAATATGAAAAATATCAGATGCTACCACAGACATGTTGCATTCTTGTGTCTGATAGATGCAACGTGGATCCCTTCCTTCTCTGAGCTCTGCACATCAGATTTTTGAGCTTCTAATGTCTCAGCAGCACAGGGATGTTTACCTCACGAAGGCTTTATAAAACCATCTGGCATACAGTAGGCGGAGGCACATTTGCTCCTCCAGCGGCTCGCATCAGCCTCCTCTCCCCGTCCCTGCCCCCTTCAGGCTCCACCCGCAGAGCCGCCCCATCTAAAATTGATTACGGTGACATTTACTATTCATAGAAAAGGTTACTAGAGTAACCCTGTGCTGTGCTGCATGTTTGAGTGGAACATTATTCCCAAACAAATGAAGAAGCGCTCTTCACTGAACAACTGTGTACCAGGGCTGAATGGCAAACTGGTTGTGTAATTATGAATAATATGAATATCTGCGATGTGTGTTTGGCTGGGTTCATGTTTTTTTTTTTTTCTTCTCTGATTATATTTCAAAAAGGATGGGGATGGAGAATAAAGCACCACACAGCGCTTAAATAATTATAGTTAGATCAATGATCTGGTACATTCAGTATTTAAACCAAGGTAAACTTTTCAGCCCTTCCTGACCTGGTTTCAAATTTTTTGATTCTGAAACCACTTTTGTTATCGATCAAAAAGCAGCAAATAGTAAACAGCAGCAATTAGCTGGTGGGCATTCATTAAAAATGTTAAACTCTGGGAAATGTTGCCTGCATAATAATGCTGTCTGATGTGCTCCAGCATTACATTCAATGGATTCAGCTGACGATTCTAATTAGGCGCCATAGTGTTTTGTTCTCCTTAAAAGTCCCTACCTGGTTCCACTGAGATTCATTATAAATCTTTTAAGGATGGAAAAGTACTAAAAAAATAGCTGGACAATGATTCAAATTGTTCTTTAGTCTTTGAACCTCTAAATAGATGAGCAGGTGCATGATTTTGAGTGACAGCAGAGCTGGCAGGAACACTGGGGTCATCTTCTTTAATTCATTCTTTTGACCTAATGACTGAAGCACTTAACATTCATTAAACCAATGTCTTTTTATTAAACGCTCTCGCCTCAGCACTTATTATCTGCCTGTTTCATCCGTTGTTGGTAACTTTGTATGATAGAAATTATATTCATGTGTTACTGACTCGCTTAGATTCAGGAGGTGATTATTAAGGAGGTGATTGGACTGGATCGTGGGCCTACAAAGTCAAAGTGTCCGATATGTCAGTGAGGACAGGACGCCATGAGAAAGTGTTTAGCTGGCTGTGCCACCATCAAGATTAAATCTTGTCTCATAACTTTTCTCAAAGGTCTTGGGGGTTAGAAAGATATTTATTAATAGCTGTGAGACAAGCCTTTGTTTTCTATTTGGTCAGCAGTGGTTTTTGCCTTGGCGCTCTCCCATGGACACCATTTTTGCCTAATTTCTTTCTTATTGTTGCATCATGAACTCTGACCTTAACTGAGTCAAGTGAGGCCTGAAGTTATTTAGATGTTGTTCTGGCATCTTTTGTGACTTTCTGAATGAGTAGTGATGCACTTGGAGTCATTTTGTGAGGCCAGCCAGGAAAGGTTCCCCACTGTTACAATTATGCAATAATACTACTACTACTACTAATACTACTACTACTACTAATAATAATAATAATAATAATAATAAATGAGACAAATAATTTTACTATATGTACATCTTCAACTTAAAGTCATCTGATATGTTTTTATTACAAGTTTGACAATTAGGTGTTTACATCAATTTTCTGCTAAACATTTCCAGTCGCGCTGCCGTGCTGGGCAGCCACGATGAGTTTAGTACGGAGGTGTTTTTGTACTGTGTGGGCGTCCAACTAGAAGGATGAGAGGGCTCACAGGAGACGAAGCTCCTCGCTGGCTGCCGTCCATACAGTAAGAGCTCTTCATACAATCACACACGCTGCATCTCGCTGCTCTTTAATTTAGTCAGTGCACATCCAAGTGTTTCATCAAATTCGTGCCATGTTTCATCAGATCAGCTTTTAAAGACAGCTCTTGTCTCTTTATGATTTTTTTGGCACGTTATCAACTTCATTTCTAAATAATGAGACCAAACCTTTGTTTTGAAAAGGTTTCTCTTCATTCAAAGCAGCACATAAACTCTTGCACTCAGCAATGTTTATAAAACTGGTGCTTTCATTGGCTTCCAGTTAACAAAGTTGGGCTGATAACTACTGGTGGAAGATGTTACTTAAGAAAAATGATGTATTAGACACCACATTGTTGTTTTACAAGGACTGTATTGTGTTGCATTACTTAATTATTTCTCTGGAGAATGTAATTTGATACACTTCTTGGGTCGTACAGATTACAATACTACTACAATTCTACTCTAAAGCGCCTTTCCAGCACTTCACAGTGATTGCCACACTGATTCCACTGTAGAGGCAGGTGAAGCTACAAATGGAGGTCAGAATGCTACAAACCATCACTGCTTTTGATTTGGGTTGTCACACACTTACCGTGAACATCATTCTGGCCATGTTGTCATTGCAAACAGTCTGTGGTGTCACCAGCAGTGAATAATCACTCTGGCCTGGGTGCAGACTGCTCCTTACCATCACATGATTGTGCTTTTGTGCAATAAGAAAAACCACAGTGCATATCTCCTCTCCTCATAGGGTGAAGATCTATCTTTCCTCCTTCCTGTGCACAAACTGAAGTTGGCTGATTGAAACCAAAGTGCTCAAGAAACTTTTTTAAAAAGGCACATTGGGGTTTTTTTTTTTTTTATGTAGCTAGGTGAAGTAACAAAATACAGCCGACCCCTGTCTATTTGCAGTTTTTCTGTGGAACACAACTTCAAATTATTCACAGAAAATTCACTTATCCACAGATTTTTTTCTTAGAGTACATCTAAAATGTTAGCTATTTATTTTCATTTTTTTCACGACTTTATAAATTTTTATGATAAAAGATTATTTACTCATTTTTAAATATTAATATTAATATAAACACAGCAAAATATCATTAAAATGTTTTGGGGTTTTTTTTGTTTTCTTAAAAGACATTTGCCAAATGACGCGCAAATATCAAATGCAGAGTTGTATCATGTCATCTCAACATGAATAAATTGAGTTCCTGAGTTTCATGCAGATCCTACTTGATTTACGTACGTTCACTATCAACAGAAACATAAAAATGAATTTATTCAAATTATAAGTTGCAAATGTAACAACCACCCAATTTCATTTTTTGTGTGCTTACAAAACTCAAAAAGTTTAGTATCAAGAAGCTGTCTGTGTTCAGTTTGTATTTTGTTTGAGTCCTGATTTCTTGTTTAAGTACTTTTTCTCTTTCTACTAGCAGCGTCTCATTTTGAGGGATGTACTGCAAAGTGAGGTTAATCGCCTAATAAGCTATATTGAGCTTACAATTAGTGATACTGACAATGACGTTTAATTACCAGGATAAATCACGTAATCGTTGAGAGCCAGTTAAAAAGTATTAAAGTAACAATACAGTAAAAGGTACTATTTTAAAATGAAGGCGTTTTTCATATGAATATTTTTTACAGACATTTTTCTTTACATTTTAACAAATTGTGTTGATTTTACTGTTTACCATTTACAAACAACGTTTTTTCCTTTGTTAAAGGAATTTTCTTGTCTCCTTCTTTAGTCGATGGGACGGTAGCATTTAATGTTTAAATGCATCCAATTTGAATTTTCAGAGCTCTAAGGTGCATCTGTCACGTTGGATAAACAGCAGAGTGCCCTCAGCGTTCAACCAATTAACGCAAATTAAAATGTTTACTTCACCGCTCTGTGTACTAAATCCCAACACTAATTATTTTCTGCAGCTTTAATCTCTTTTCTTATTTGCAACAGTGCAGCTTTTACTGTTATCTTTTTGATGTTCTTTGAAGATTTTTATCTCTATTGTATGATCACCATCACCTGATAGCGTCTCTGATTGGAGTAGATGTCCCTCTTAACAATAGTTTTGTGCCTTTTTACTTGAGCTCACACAAAGCCTGAAGCAGAAAGTCGGCTTAACAAAAAAGGTTGAAAACTGCTGTCATGCTACCTGTTAGCTCTGACGGGGGCGGGTGAGGTCAAGCAAGCTAATGCAAAGAAAGTCTGGATGTGTTAAACTTCCTTCACAGTTTACCCTTCTTCTTTTGTGCCAGCTGGTGTTTGTAGATGAGTCTACTTTTTAAAGAGACCCAAACAAAAGTTATTATTGTTTTGTCTTAAATAAGCTAACAGATAATCCTCTGTACGACCAGCGTTTGATTTTTCGAATGCATTTGCTTTTGAATGGATTAAACAGAATACATGTGATAATCCGTCAGCATCAGTGGTGATCGTAGGTGACTGGCTTTTTAGCTTCTAGTTATCTAAAACATGAACTCTCCTGTTCCTCTTTTTTCCCTCTCATTCATGTACACCACAAAGCCAGGATCCTCCTGTTATCCCTGCGCTTGAATGGATTTTGTCTGGGAGCTTTGGTTTCCTCGGATGTGCTAGATTAGCGTGTGCGGTTAATCCTGGCTACTCTGGCCCATGTAGACTCTCATCAAAAAGACAAATTGCATTAAATGTAGATTTTTGTAGATTTTTATATCATATCTTTCTATCACAGTAGTCTGTAAATAACTAATTTCTCACTTTTACTCTGAGGGGAATGTCTCATCCTTAACAGATCCTTTTCCTCTTACTTGATGTATTTTTTGGCATTATTGTGTTGTCAAAAACATTTTATCCTATCATGTCACCCGGTTCTCTGGCAATCATAATTCTGTATTCAAATTGTTTTAAAGTAGAGTTTTGACTACAGCAGATCATGCGTTGGATGAGCGCTGTGTTTTTGTCTGACTCTAACACTCACACAAAACTTAATGTAAGGCCATTTGGTAACGTTTGCTGTTTTTAAAATGTGTTTGCTAAATGGAATTGACCAGATTAAAGTTCAGCTTTTTGTCTGTGATACTTCTGGCTTGGCAGCCATAAATAAAGACTTTGTTATCTCATCGTATTGAGCTGTGAGAGGACAGCGCTGGGCTGAAGCGAGAGGGCGGGTGTGCGTTACCTCGGCCTATCACGGAAACATTTAAAAGATCCGTTTGAAGCCAGCAGGAGTGGGAGATGAAAGTCCTGGCACAGCACACTTTGACATCATCAAAACACAACTCCCTCACAACACTCAGCTGCTCTAATGGCTGTGTTAAAAGGTACTTTTAAATACACAGATTTACAAGTGGCTGCTGGCATGATTTGTGCGCTCTTTGTTACAAAATGAACATGAATGAATGGTATACAATTAAAGAGGAGCACAGCTAGAGGACGTACAGCAAAGTAACCATTATTTATGTTGAGTGAAATTTAGCATCTGGGCAAAAAGATAAATATTGTATGTATTTATTTATTTACAAATGTTTTTTTATCTGAAGTAAGTGTGAAATATGGCAAAGTATAGGAGAAGGAAGCCGAAGGGGAAAATCAGCAAATGGTAAGCTGGGTGGACAGGACAAGGGAATAACAGAAGTGGGGAAATATGAAAAGAAGTAAGAATGAAGAGAGAAGAAAATAAAAGCAAAATTAGGGGGAAAGGTGAAAATGAGGGAGGATGTCGGAAAGGATTAAAAGACAGAAGAACAGAATGCAGGTAAAGACAACAAGTCTGTGAGACATCAGTGAAAATGAGCATCAGACTGTCACACAAGTCTGTACATCAACAAAAACAGTGGACCAACTGACAAACATTACCATCCCTACATGAACATCCATTGTTAAGTTTATTCCTAAATACTGTGAAGATTTCCAACAAAACACAATAGCTCTGTCCCTTCACCTGTCAGTGGTTGATCGCTGTGAAGGTTTAAGGCACTGCAGACATTTTGTTCCCATCTATCACACCATCCATTCTTGAGGCATGAGATGCACGCTGCAGCATGACAATGTGCTCAAACACACCCTGACTTACAGATGAGGACAGTATTTTTAACCCTCCTGATTCTTCACCTTCTAAAAATCAGAAGAATCACATTTCTTCACAAATGCTACAAAAATATATAAAATAAAGGGGTTTTTTTGTTCAAGTACAAAATATGTTTGGTATAAACTGATTATATAACAATCAAGAAAATTTCAATTGACCAGATTCAGTGAAAGTTAACATTTTAGATCATACTTATCAAAAATTACATTGAAATTCTCTATGTAATAAAATTCGGTAAAGTCAATATGAAAATGTACTTTTTAATTTTTTTTAACTAATTACAGAGTGCCGATAAACAGAGTAAGATCTTTTAAACACAGCTTTTCCAAACATCCTAGCTTTATAATTTATTTATATATTACTTCCCACACAGAAACAAAATGTATTCAGAGAAGCCAAAAACTACCAGGGTCAAAATTATGAGCCTCCAGTACGAGTCAATTATGTGTACTTTTGGCTAGCTAACAGCCTGAAGTCTGTTACCTGCACGGTGTAAAAACCTTGACTTTACAAGCCTGGACCATTACAAGGTTAAAATGCACCACTGAAACGCAGTGGTTTGTGTCATGGCTCAATTAAAATGTATATTTTTCATGGGGTTAATATTACTGAGCCTAGTCATTTTTTTTTTTAAATAATTCTGTTTTTGTGTGCAAATAGAAATAATTTAGGCTTTCTGAAGAAAACTACAGTTTAAAAATGCTATGTTGAAAATCCCTTGCTCTGTTAAAAAAAGAGTTACATTCAACCATAAGAAAAGGAAGGACACTGGCAAGAAATGACAGAGCCACAGAGTCAGTCTGAAGACACGATGACACAGAGACAGACTAAATCCACGGGTGAAAACTGCTAAAGGCCTTAAAGACTGCACGAGTGTAGTTAGTACATGTGCTGTTTAAACCCTGTAAAGCCTCAAACATGAAACAATTGCCAGAAAACTGAGTGTTTAATCAATCATTCTGACAAATTTTTGCTTAAATGAGTTTAATTTGTTTATTAAACCTAATTGTGCAGTTTGTTCTGATTTTTCAGATGAAAGAAATCACACTGAATATTTAGACGTCTCAAAAACTCAGATATGATACACTTGGCATTAGAGGGCTGCAAACTACGAAATGGGCCTTGGATCTGTTTTAAAAATGTCTCAAACTGTAGCAAACTTTGATATTCACCACAAAGGCAGACACATTTGTATCAAGTAACATGGAAATGTTGCATCAGCAAATCCTGTTTGAGCCAATTTGTTAAAAAAAAAAAAAAACGACTTCTCACTGATTGCAGTTCAGCAGCAGCGAGTGTTAAAAGCTTCCACCTTTGTGTGAATTATATGTGAAATATGGCACAATCTGTGAGTGCAAGCCATCCTTAAGAGCAGACAAAAGTGCAAGTTTTCCCTCCTCTGAAAAGCAGCTTGTGACATTTGAGAGATAATTGACGCTGCATTTTTTTTTTCCAGCCCTCGCAGCCTCTTTCCCTGTAGCCCTTCATTTTCCCAGGAGTGACCCGGCGCGCTCCCATGAAGTGCTCTTCACGAGGTTGTCATCGGAAAGGTCAGGTCTGGAGAGAGAAGAGGCCGTAGAAGAAATAAGATGGAGATCCCGTCATCCATCTCTCTGTCTGGATCAAGACACCAGCCTGATCTTTAACATTATATCAGCTTCAACAAGCTGTCAAAGTGCACGTGGGAGCGCTGCTCGTGTTGCCTGTTCGTCTGAGTGTGTATACAAGACAAACAGAAAGGGAAACAGATACTCAGAAAGCTTTATAATGACAGCGCTCCTGATGTTCAACAATGTATGATTAAAACTTTGGCTCTCACGTGCATTTTCATAAAGGTAAATATAAGCAATTCTTATCCTCCAGCTGAATCGAGTTGATGAAATCATTAGAGCTCATAACAAAACTAATAAATGGATAAACGTGAGGTTTGTGCCAGGAAGGGCATGTGTGCTAAATCAAATATGTGGATCCATCTACTATGGCAACCCCTTGAGATTAAAGGGAGCAGCTGAAAATACCTTTAATTTACTCTACAATAAATGGCAATCACAGCTTTTAGGAGTCACAGGTGACATCTTCAAATTGCTTTATGAGTCTGATCAAGAGCCCAAAATATCCACTCAGAGAAACAACAGAGAAAACCAATAAATCCGCACAAACTGAGAATCTGGACAGACGAAGATTGCGATGGCTCTAGGTCAGGAGGTAGAGCAGGTTATGTTATGTTAGGCAGAAAGCACTTTAGCGTGGAAAAAGACACACACACACACACATACACACAAATAACAGTGCTATTGCAAAAATGTCAACATATACAATGTGTGAGGGGCAGTTTTCCTGTGTGTGTTGCATATGAATTTCTTGCACCTCATGCATATCTATGGTATCTTTCTAGCCTCCAAACAAACTCCAGCTCTTTTTGTTATCGGTACAGGTCCTAGAGAACAGAATTCAAATCTGATGCCTAGATGACAATAGTCTGAACCAGACTACTTCCTGTGTAGCCTTCTCCCTAACTATCTCTCCACCCTCCTATCCGTCTTCTCTCTGCACTGCCCTATCCAATAAGGACTCATGTTTTGAGATCTTGACATCATCTTTCACGCTTTCAAATCACTGAGCAGAGAATCTTTTCAATCTAGCTCAATAAGCAGCCGCACAGGCAAAGCTTTTTATTTGTGTTCTTTTGCTGGTTTGCAGATAATATAGAATGGTACCAAAAGACAAATGTGGGTCAAATGTGCAGTGATGTAGAAGCAGCCAGGTGTAGGTGCTTTAAATGTAACAGTGCTGGAGCGTTCTGCAGGAAAACCAGGCGCAAAAAGACAATACAAACACACAAACACACACTAACAGCAGGCCATGTAAGGGGAGGACAGAGTGGGGACATGGCACCGCCACACATCTATGACCTGTGGGTCCAGGGGACCCCAACACCACATGTGTGAATAAAAGTATGGGTGAGGGTTATAGTGTGAAGTCACCGAAAATGTGATATTTTATATGTTCTTCACACAAAATCAGTGAAAGC
The DNA here is from genome assembly GCA_015108515.1 of Hemichromis elongatus. Taxonomy (NCBI): domain Eukaryota; kingdom Metazoa; phylum Chordata; class Actinopteri; order Cichliformes; family Cichlidae; genus Hemichromis; species Hemichromis elongatus. The sequence continues at coordinate 3,022 of VUQR01031804.1, read as the reverse complement.
TGAAGAATCTGTGGTTGAAATAATGATAAATTGCATCCTTTTACTTTTGATAAACATGAGAAAACGCATCCACCGCCTGGAACACCTCACAGGGGTTCATTTAACACATTTCATCAGTTTACTCTGTGACACTGACAGTGAAATGGTTTCAAAAAAGTAAAAAAGAACAGAGCTATCATCTTTGTGCTTGTCTAATCCTCGCTGCTTAAAAAATACACAAGTGATAGATGGAAATTTTATATACATAAACCTAAAATATTTGACTCAAATATGTCTTTGCTACATTTAAACTAAAACTTTGAAATCAAAAATGTATTGAGTTATAAAACATTGTAGTTCTTGCTCCAACCACATCGTATCTTACATATTTTATGCACTTTATGATGGCAAAAGACAATAGCTTTCGCCTTCTTTCACACGGAAGAAAGTGCTGACTGCTGTTGGGTCAGGTTGCTGTAAAGGTGTAAACAATAAAAAATAAACTTCTCTGTCATTAAAATGTATAAACCGCCTTTCTCTACAATCCTATGAGATGCACTGAAAAAGTTTAATGTCAAAAGGTGAGCTGTTGCTATTTGTCAGCTGTTGACTTTTATCAGAGTTTTTTGACTGGAGGTAGTCCCATAAGTAATACATGAAAACAGCATCCTGTTCTTCCAGTGTGATGTGAAATGCTGCAGCGGGTAAGGTAGATGTTGAGTCTACATTCTTTGAATAACTATGAGGCAAGAAACATAAATCAGATCCTAAAATGAGAACGGGGTATTCATGGCACAGCCTCCAGCTCCCAGGAAGAAGAAACACACCTGAGCATCTTTTACTGAAAAGAGTTTTAACACTGCCACAGAAAAACTTTCAATGACTTTATGTGATTAATAAAGTCAATGTGCATTTTTGTAGCTACTGTTTTGTTTTTCCAAGTCACTCTCAAGATTGAGATTTTTAGGGCAATAAAATTCATTTAATACTTGGAATAATGCATTTTCATAATCAGAAAGCAACAAAGTATCTACAGCAGAGTCCACAGTAGCATCTTAAAGTGGCATTCTGGCTACTCATGCATCTGTTCTTTCACTATTCACCTCAGCTGTCATTGTTTGGGAAAAGCTGGATAACGTCCTGACTGACCCAATCCCAATCGCCATAACCATCTAAATGTTAAATCACTGGGAAAAATATATTAAAGTGTTGCACTGATTTATTCATTACACATACATCTTCATTTTATTCATTCATTTTTAAATAACAGATGTCTTAGTCTTGTGGAATATAAAACAACAGACATTTATGGCAGCGGTAATGTCAGATTCTTATGATTTTGTTTCCCCCTGTTCTTTCAGCATTTACTCCCTTCTTTAAACTCCTCATGCTCTCCTATTAATCTGTAACAAAAAAAACTTTAATCCTGTGATTGTTTCTATATACGACCCCAAACTTTTGCACCTTAATGATATATTTAGTATTTATGATGTTGGGGTTTGGCAGCTTTCCTTCCTGTTTATCTTAGTTTTACCCAGATAAACTGAGGTGTTGACAGGTACAATGTACCTGCAAAAACTTGATGGGGTTGCTCTTCGCAGATTTCGACACTCTTGTTTGTTGAGAAACAGAAATTTGAGGCTTTCACCTACCAGTTTATTGCTTCACAGTTTTGAACAACACAGCAATCGCTGTCAGGCATCAAAAGTTCTGTGTCAAAAAAGCGCAGTCAAAGGAAGCCTTTGTAAATCCAACACTGAAAAGGTCTTTTTGATCTTGCTTTGGGTTTTGCTACGTCTTGCAAAAAGGAAGCAGAGAGCCACAAAGAAATACACAAGAGAGAAATCTGGTGTGTGAAACATCAAGCAAGAGGGCACCGTGACAACTGGATTTACCACAGTATTCCCTCTCCACAGTTATATGTCATAATTAAAGCATTAAATCAGGGATTGCTTAAACTTAAACCTAGCTTTAGATGGGGGTTTTTCCCCTTCTCCCTACCAATCAAAAGGTTTTTGTTGTGCTGCATGTCACACTGTTGGATCCTAAATTTTCTTGAGGCACTACAGACCTTTTTAACAATAATGTAGAACACAAAAGAACATTTCTGGGGACTACCTCCGGTTAAGTACCAATTGAGGAAGTCCCTGGGAACCGTACACCTTGTTGCTTTGATGTTGTCGCATGCAGAGTACCATTTTGGATAGAATGACTAACTGGGATGCTCATATTTTACTTTGATTTATGGTCATGAACGTTATCAAAGGCATAGCTTGGTCCATCCTGGACATTTTTTTTTTTTTTTCAGAAATACATATCAAATTGACAATAAAAAAGGGAGACATTGTGTACCTGGAAGGTATCAAAACGATCCAGAATCCAGTTTTCCTCCTTGATCCAGAGTTCCTGCATGGTCCAGAGGGAATTTTTAGCCTTCCTCAAGGCATACAGTCTTGGGACTGCTCTTGTTTGCTGGTTGGTGGGGTATTCGTGAGTTTTACCAAAAATGTGTTCTTGTAACAATGTATCTAATGTAAGTCTGCATTGTTAATAGTGTACTATTAACAGTCTCAGAAGTTCAACAAGGTAGCTAGGCGCTGTATTATTTATGATTTTGAAGGTGAGGAGCAATATTTTAAATTCGATCAAATTTAAAATATTGCTCCTCACCTTCAAAATCATAAATAATACAGCGCCTAGCTACCTTGTTGAACTTCTGAGACCATACACCCCTGGGAGAGCCCTTGGATCATCTGACCAATTACTCTTGGTACAGCCTAGATCTAGACTTAAGACCAGAGGGGACCGTGCGTTTGCCCTGGTCGCACCTAAACTGTGGAACAGCCTTCCCATTGCTATTCGGGCGTCTGACTCCATTCAATCTTTCAAATCACGATTAAAAACTCACTTATTCAATCTTTCTTTTCTGGTTAGTTAACGCCTGTATCTTATACTTAAGGCCTATTTTATCTTTTTATATATCTTTTCTATTTAAAACTTGTGTTTTTAGCAAGTTTGATTTGTTATTCAATTTTATTCTTGT
>VUQR01031803.1:22573-43555 GCA_015108515.1 Hemichromis elongatus | reverse complement strand
CCCGGCCGTCAACAATACCCCATCAGTCTTTTACGGCCGAGGGGTAAAAATGACACATTTCACCGTCTATGATGTGAACACACTGCACTGACTCAAAAATAAACATCGCATTTTAAATTGTAATGAACCTGGCAGTGTTCTGCATTTAAAAATTGAAAGCCTCGTTGCTTTTATATAACACTGAACTAAAATACTTGAGCTTTAAAGAGTGTTACTCACTTGGAGGCGTCCAGCTTCTGCTGCTCGAGGATTCTCTGCTGAGCCTCCCAGTTGGCCTTCTCATCCTCGAACACTCGCCTCTTCTCCTCCAGCTCTTTGTACTGCGCCTCCAGGTTCCTCTTCATCTGCTCGTGGCGTCGCTCCAGCTGAAGGTGAAAACATTCCACAGAGACGGGAAAGGAAAATGAGCGACGGTAGCTTCTAAAGCTCCGGGATGGAAAGAGTCGATCACAGCTGTGACAGGAGGCTCAAGAAAAAGAGCAGAAGAGCACTGAGCTCCCAGCACTAGTGTAAACACTCACACCATAGATGTAACTTACAACTTAACATTGAAGAATGCTCATTGGTCGTGTTATAGTGTAGTTAGCTGTACATCATAACTGTACAGATAACTACAGGACATACATGTCCTGACAGAAATGTGTTCTTGTTTACTGTGGTGAGAAAAAACAAAACAAAACAAAACATGCTGGTTTCTCAAACTAACCTCAGCCTCTGAATCCTTCAGTTTCTGCTTCTTCTCCTTAACCTTCATCTCAAACACCTGTTCCATTTCTGCCTCCATCTTCTTCATTTTCATCACATGCTCCCTGCGCTCCTCCTCCATCTGAGCCAGGGGACTCCTGCAGATCACAGAAAGAGGTTAGAGGCTAGTGTTTAATCTTGCACATCAGCGACAGATGGCTGAGCCCCTGAACAGAATACCAGACCTGAAGGAAGCTGAAAGGGATAATTGTCATGCCTCTGCTACAAAACTGCAGACCAACAGCACCGTTAACAATCAGAGTCTGTTTGCTGCTGTACTAAAATCCAGTTAAAATTCTGCTTAAGTAGTGAAACTTGACTAAACTGAAGAAATCCTTTGTTTCTGAGGTGGTGCCCCCTGTAGGTTTACACTCTGGATATACTGTACTAGCTTTGAACGTGTTGCTCCACAAACAAACAAAGAAACTCAAGCAATCATACACTAGGGGGCGCTGAAGAACTGGTTTACGCTGACTCCTCTCAGTCGTTGAGACCCTAAAATGTGGAGCACTGAAGAAAAAACCAAGGCAGAAATTTTTTCACGATAAAAAAATTAAACTTTAAGATTTTACTCAGAGAAGTAAACTCCTCCACTCTAAGAGAAGCTGCTGCACGTCTGATGAATGCAGATTTGCTGTGCAAACACTAATGAACTGTTATGAAACAGAGCAAAGACAAACAAAGCCAATTCAGTTTCCCTTTGAGTTTTTAGCCTTAGACTCTTCTTATGCTGGAATAATAATATTTTTAAAAAAAAGAAGGTAAAAATATACTCCCTTTCTGTTCCTACCATATACAGAAATACTATGACAACAGCTGCTTCCACATCTGTAGCAGTATGCTCTGTGGCCTTACAGACTGATGGTCCATTTCTGGCTGGGCCTTACTTGGTGAGCTGTCCCTTGGTCTTGGAGGTGTCCACTCCGTTGCACGTGACAGCAGCAAGTTTCTTACTGCGGTAGTTCTCGTAGTGGACGTTGTTGGTGACATCCTTCAGATCCTGCATGTGTGTCCTATGGAAGGGGGAGGGGCAAAGAAATAAGAAGGAGAAATGTTTTAATTATAAAGACATCAAAAATGATTTCATAGGACTCTATGCAGTTCTGTTCATCTCATTCTGGTTGACTCAAAACTTTGACTTGGTTCAAATGTCTTGATGTCTCAATCATCCAGGTAAGAAAAACGTTCAGAAAAGGTTTTCTGAAAGTGCGACATCCAGAATCAACTTTTTGGGATTTTGAACCTCTACACCATCCTGCTGTACTCGGGATCACTCTCCTGATACATAACCCATTTTAGGCCAAGCTTCAGCTGTCAGACAGCCTCTAGAATACCTTGGTATACAGAGGAGATCATGGACAACTCAATGACTGCAAAGTGCTCTGGCTGCAGAACAAGTGTGGTGCTGTGACTCATGACAGAAGTCTAAGCCGTACTGCCATTCTCTCTGTAGAGCGAAACGGCTTCCTCCTGACAACCCTTACAAACAAATTGTACTTGTTCACTCTTTTCCCCCAATTGTACTGTTATGCACCAGCACAAAAATTAGGTGCACCCAAATTTTTCAACCACATTGCTTAACCCCAACCTGCAGGACACCGGCTTTAGATCTCACCCTGGGTCAACACATCTGAATCACATGATTAGTTCATTACCAGGCCTCTGGAGAACTACAAGACATGTTGACGATGTAATTTAGCCATTTGAATCAGCTGTGTTGGATCAAGGACACATCTAAAACATGCAGGACACCGGCCCTCGAGGCCTGGAGTTGGAGACCCCTGTTCTAGACAGTCACTGGCAGCCTCTGGCTTTTCCAACTCCAGTCAACAAATCATCACCTACATAACAACATGGGTATTTACCTCCTTTTGGTCAGAACTTTTTTCCTTTTTGCAAGTGGATGGCCTGAAACGACAATTAAATAGTGTCCTCTGTCCGCCTTTTTTCATGTCTGATGTCTCCACGGGTCAGTTTTTAGTTAGCACCAGCGACTGCGCTAACAAACATACAGCAAATAATGAATGTTTGGTAGAGAAAGCCACCTGGTAATCACTGAAATGATTAAAGAAAATAAACAAGCTATTTATGCAAGATAATTTCGAATTTTATTGGGGGGTATGGGGGGTGTTATATTGGTTGGATCTGATAACCCCCCCAACCCTCCTGGAAAATATATGCGCCTGAAGGGGGTCTGAAAATTCACTAAATACAGTGTCAAAATCACTAACTTGGCAACACTGCATACACACACACATAGGGCTACAGGAATATCTAGACCACAGCCAATCAGAGAGGTCCTGCCCCTAACTATTTCCGATTGGTTTAGACCACGATATAGGCATAATCGTGGTCTCCATGCGGTATGTTGTTGACCACACTGGAATGTCTGGTCGCACCGGTGAGACCTAGGATTTTATTTTTGGACAAATTAGGTTGCATGTTGCGCTCCAGAGCCCTGCTAACTGAGGCCTTGTGTACCTGTTTTCTTTTCTAGTTTCTCTGAATATTTCACACTCTGAACTTGGGGTGAATTTGCTGGGAAGTCGACTTGTGGCATTGTTCAGACACAGCTGAATTCTCAAGAACAGCAACTGACCAAAACTGATTTTATAGAGGTGCTCTCAGTTAATTAAGTGCATTTGAGTACCAACATCTGGCTCTGAAAATTTATTTTTTATGACTCTAAATTTGACATGTAGTTACTCGGGTTAAAGTGTAATTGAAAATAAGATCACTGAATGAGTTTCATATGTAAACAAACTGCAGATATCTTCATCCACACACCAGGAGGAGCTGCAGAAAGACACACACAGCTGATCCTGCCTGTATCCGGTCTAAACTAGAGTCAGAGGATAATTCTGGCTTCTAGTGGCAACTGTGGATTTCACATAAACCCTAAAAAACATCGCATTTATCAAAGTGAATCTGAGGAGTAAATTCTGCACCTGATCAGCATGTTGCGCAGGACAGTGAAGTCACAGTGTTCCCCATTCTCGACTGAAACACACAGGAAGTGAGAGGAAAACAGAGGGAGAGAGAGACAAACAGGATTATTACACATGAAGAGTTCTCGCTGTATTAATCACAGTAACTACCACTATGTCTCAAACTAGTAATGAATTTCAAGCATCATCTACATATTTTTACATTCCATGGCTGTCTAACTGCTGAATAACTGAGTAATCAGCTGTCACCCTGATGATGATACAGAAGCAGTCCCAGCAGAATGTCATCAACATAAGTGTTATTATATCAAACATATTCAGTACAGTGATACAATGAAAAAAAAGATTAAAATTATTAATACATATACACACAAACAGATGCAACATGTTGTAAAGTTCATTCACCCAGCAGTTACAGAGGGAGGGGTACACGGACAGCAAGGTATTTTCAGGTGTAGTCGGTTTAAGAGGAAAAAGGTGTGCTAAAGTATCAGTAGCAGACTGATTAAAAAAAAAACAAAGGGTGGGGAGATATCAGGCCATGATCACATAGGATGTAGATGCTCCAACTGCAAATTTAATACCTGATAACTTTGTTTTTACATGTGGATAGGTGCTACCGCCCTCTACCGACTAACTGGTACTTTGTCCCTTTCTGCTTTCAGTTCTGTATTGAAGACAGTGATCACCGAGGATGAAAAGTGTAGAAGAACTTCTAAACGTTATGAGCCCACCATCCTGGAACCTGTAGTGGGCTTTATCTGAGACACAGACACTCTGTTTAACCCTAAAGTCTAACGTCTAATGGATTAGCAAATCATCAACACCTAAAGCTTCATCTCTGCTGCTGCGGCTGGAAGTGAGATGGAGCTGTGAGGGCGAACTGCAAGAGTAATCCTGCAAACCAAAGAAATAATCTGAAAGACACTAAATATTCTAAGGAGCTCTAAAGAAAAGGCGTCTGGACTTCTTTAGGTTGCTTGAAAAAGTTTCAGCTCTCATCCGAGAAGCTTCTTCAGTTCTAGGGTCAAATGGTAGAAAGTCCCACGTTTAAGACACTAAATATGCAGATTTTGGTCTTAACCATTTGTGGGTACATCACTACAAAACAGGCATCTTCACATTTAGTCTGCCTCCTATCTGATCACAGCCTTTTACAATTGGACCCAGAGACATCACATAGCTAGAACAAACTAGAGCTCCTGGTCAAAAACAGAAAAACAAAACTAAATAAAACAGCAAACATAAGTAGTCTCATTTCCACATGGTACAGTTAGATGACTGTGAGTTTCAGCTCAACAACAAAAGACAAGGTTACGAGGTCAGATGGGATTCTGGAAAAGGACTGCAGATAAACTGCTGCTGAAGATGTATATGGTAGATCTCCAAGCCTCCTCTTCATCAAATATGCTGCTCCTTTATCGGCTAGCCTTCACCCCACTTCGCAGTCAATCATCATCAGGGGAGTGAACAAGGAGGACACCTTACCATTGATGAAACTTAAGCAGTTCCGCCCCTTGGCATCCCAAGCCAGCCATTGACCTCCTGTCTCTTCTAGAGGAGGGAGCTCTGACGGAGGGGAGGGGTACGGTTTTTCAGTTACTGTCTGCGCCCAGCAGGGGGCTAAATCTGGGTCTGGAGCAGCTGGGTTTACGGCTCACACTTGGCCCATAACGGGCCTGCGTTTTGGCCAGGATTCAGCCCAGATTTGGCCCTGATCAACACCAAAACCTGCATGTGTCCAAGCTGACTGGCTAAAGAGCGCAGGGCTTGTAGAGGGAGTGTGGTGGTTGGAAGGAGTAGGGTGTTATATGAGGTTCTCTGCATGACCAGTTGGGGGCGCAAGTCTCAGAGAGGGGACAAGTAGAGGAGCTACGTGGGATCAAAGGTAACAGGAGAAAAATAAAACAGGTTGTAACCGATTCATTGTATTATTGATGAATGGCAGAAAACACCTGATGCATATTTTAGATTTTTTTTTTTTTTTTATAATTCATGTAATTTTTGTTCTTATTTAGTCAATCAGAATACGATGGATGTTAACAGTACATCAGGTATTTTGAGCCTGACTGCTCCGTCTACTTGGAGTGTTTACTTAGGCCATGATGATGAACTGCATTGGCTTAATGAAACAAGAGCAAACAACCTTTAATCTCCAACATGCATTAAGTGTGTGTGCAGACATGTTCACAGCCTTAGATTAAAATTCCAAGTATGCTAATGAGTGAGAGTTCATGATACCAAGCCACATGTTACTTTAATGACTTAAATGAGCTGCTACATGCTCTTCTGAAAAAATTCTAACCCTCTATTATCTGCTCATGAACCTATAAGCAATGTGTTAGGATGTGGCTCCCAGTCCTTGTTCCGATGATACAATAAGGCCTGCAGACAATCCTCAACCCACACCAGTCATCTCATCCCTCAGTGTAAGGAACCTTGTGGTGAAGACTCAGCAGTTTGTTTGACATCATCGGAGCAAAGACGGAAACCACAGTGTTAGAGTGATGTTTCGATTGCAGCTGGAGCTTCAGCACCAAACAGCCTCTAGTTTTCTCCATGACTATTCACAGCATCAGACCTGGGACAAAGCTTTATATCTGCTGGTAGATTTGAAAGGAAATCTGAGAGGAAATATCTTTAAATGCATCATAGAGTATGCTGTGGTTATTCTGACCAATAGCTTTTCTAGAGTAGAGTGGGAGATCTGGGAACATAGCAGTATCTTTAAAAAAAAAAAAGGAACTTGGTGTCACAAGAAACACAAGCAGTCAGTCATATGAGCTTTAAACCCGTGGCTTCTAACATTTACTCCCATCAGAGTGTTTTTTAAAATAATGTTTGGCTTGTATGAGAACTTGTGTCATACCAGGAGAAAGAAAAATGCCCTGTTCCATCATAGCGACTGACCTGTGACATCATACATACAGTCACATGACTCCTGATTACATTATACTGTACCTAAAAATGCTTTTCATTGACCTAATGAACAAAGTCTGCAGCTCGGAGCCGAAGCTGCTTTGGAATGAATCTGTGCATCACTGCATAGCTGGTTACCACACGATTTACACTGAAATTAATTGACAGTAAGATAATGGTTTAAACAGTCCTAGGGAAGCTGACTCTATTACTTAACCATAGTTTTGGGTTAGAATTCACACTGTGACCACAGCAGAAAGTCCTGGACTTTGTATGCTTGGTTTCAAACTGGAGCTGGAACTTAATCGTGTCTTCACTTTTTTAAGGCTCAGCCTTTGAGATTTCAGAAATCTGTAAGTTTATTGCAAACCAAACTGTGCATTATAGGTCCAATTCACTAGAGTGCGATGTCAATTATGTAGGCTATACAATTATTATACCCAGTGAATCATAGCCTGTGATGGCATCCATCCATTCTTCTCCACTTTCCCAGTTTCGGGACACTTGGACTTACACTTGGACTGGAGTCCATCCCAGCTTTCATAGGGTGATAGGTAGGGTACATACTGGACAAGCTGCCAGTCTGTCACAGGCTAACACACAGAGACAGACAAGCATTAACACTTAAAGTCACACCCACAGATGACTTATGATGTCTCTGGACTATGTGAGGAAGCTGAGGCACTCCTAAAGAACCCAGGTAGAGGAGAACCTGCAAACTACACAGGAAGGCCTCAGCCAGCTGCTGGATTTGAATCCAGTATATTTTTGCTGTGAGGTGACAATGCTAAGCACTGTATCCCCGTGCCGCCAGGCCATGATGCAAGGCAGCAAATCTCATGGTATTTGTTTCCATACTTCATCGTTCTTGGCACAGTCACACTGACGGCTGGAGGATGCAACAAACCAAAAAGGTTCTGCTAACTCAACCAAACTGTTCATCTCAGACATTTGATTTTGCAGGTGTTGCTCCATCTGCTCTGTCTGGGTTTGTTATATTTTCCCCACATTAGTTTCATTAATTATCATCTCATTCAATGCTTCTTTGTTATGGATGTAAATAGGCATCAGTTATGCCAGCAACCACACTGTGATATGGTAATCTTAAATATCAAACACTGTAAGATTTGCTAGGCCAAGAGCCCAAAGCTATCACATCGCACAATGCAGGACAATCACTTCTGAGCCATGAACAAGGACCTTGTTGTGCACCCTTTAAGCAGGTCCTTTTTTTACCTGGTTCATTCCAAAAATCATAGTGCAAACCCAACTTGAGTTCAGCTTATTTTAAAGTCAGGCATACTTATTTGAGCCTGATTGCAAATAAAGTGGTTTAAAGAACCTGGGTAAGAGTAATCTTTTCAAAACAAGCTCAATCATCTCACTGCTTGTGTTTCTTGACATGCTAAATGTCACACTGTTCCCAGATTTCAGCAATTATGTTGTGACAACAACAACTGATTAATAGATAAAAAAATATAGTCAAAAATATCACAATCACTCAAGTAGTAATAAATCTAAATTCTGTGCCATTTTCAAAATTGGATTTTAAATCCTGAGATCGGATAACACAAATAATCAGTCATGTGACTCCCTGGTAGATCACTAGACCTCCTGCCCCATGCTATTAACTAGCAAACAACATGATTATGAACACTGAGAGGAAGTGATGTAATAATGTTCATGTAGCCTTGCTCGTCTCTTGACTTTAGTCGTCAGTCTAGATCAGGGGTGCTCACCGTCCTGCAGCTTTTAGATGCATCCTTGTTCCGACACGCCTGAATCAAATGAATGGCTTGTTATCAGGCCTTTACCAAACTTGATGGCATGCTGAAGAGGTAATCAAACCATTTGATTCAGCTGTGTTGGAGCAGGGATGCATCTAAAAGCTGCAGGATAGTAGCTCTTGAGGACTGGGATTGGGCACCCCTGGTCTAGTAAAAAAATGTAGGTCCCCCTTTACATTTTCCAAAGCCATCTAGTTGCTGGGATTGGAATCTCTGCCAGGCCGATTCCGGCCCCCCAAGCCTTATATTTGATCCCCCTGGTCCCAATTAGTTTGTGTAAATAATCTACATTTAAAGCAATATGTTTGCTGGCAATGATTTTGCTAGTGGACATTCTAGATTGCAGATACTTGTACAACCCTCTTGTAGAGTTGCCAAACAAAATGTTTGAGTTTTATCCTCCACTCTCATTTGCTTCAATACACTGCCCTGAAGTTAACATTACAAACATTTCTGGTCTGTTGAATCTGTTGAAAGATAAGATTCCCAGTGAATGAGACATTTGGTTTTTCATTCTCTCGCTTTCTTGTTCCAAATACCAAAAAACCCCCGTAAAACTATAAATTTGTTAGTTCATATAATTGGCTCACAGAGGCCTGTAGGGTCTGATATGTAGTTCTTACAAATTGTTCGAGTTAGTATCTCTGAGTTACTATCAGGAATCAAGCTGCTTTTTCTAGAGGCTAATTCAGACTAAATGTTGTCAATGAGTGCAGGGGGCGAAAGTCTACCAGGAACACATGAATGTATTTGGTGGGCATTTAAAAAAAAAAAAAAAAACTGTCCACATTCCTATACGTGCTTTCAATGTAAGGTGAGTGTTTGGAAGATTTTTAGAAAGCCCAAGTCTGATTAGAGCATTGGTTTGACCATCAGCCTAATGATGAGAGAGCACAGCAACAGAAAAGTGGAAGGAAAGGAGGGATGGGCAGATACTGGCAGGAGGGGGGGTGGGATATACTTTCAGGTAGGAAGAGTGGGGGAGAAAAATTAGGCTGAAATAAAGTGAAAGATGGCTTTGTTTACCAAAAATGCCCTCTGTCAGTCATGGAAAAGAATAGACAAAGAAAAAAAAGAAAAGAAAAAAAAGAGAGAAAAGAAAGAATGAAATAGTGAAAGACTGATAAACGGTCAACCACAGAATAAAACGCTATATTACTTTATATATAGAGAGAGAGAGAGAGAGAGAGAGAGAGAGAGAGAAAGAAATATATATATACAGTGAATTACCTTCCAGAACACAAATGAAAGTGAACAAACCAGTAAAAGCAAGAAGAGTTCAATGTGGCTACTGGTGACATCCCAAATTATGTACATCTATTCCTCCTTTTCCAGAATCCCTATGGGGTCAAGACTAACACTAGCAAAAGGAGTTGTGGTTGTGTGTGTGTACTGAAGGGAGGACAGGTGGGTGTACAAGGTAAAAATGTAGAAACAACCAACCAGATAACCTTTTACTTGTCAAAATGTAATTGCCATCTGAACAGATTAAAGTACATTCACACAGACCTGACAGCATCTGTCACTTCATGCATGTGCAGTTCTGAGGGTAGTGTACCAAGTCTTTTACACCTTGCACTGTGTATTAATCAGAGTTTACAACCCTGAAAAACCAAATTATGATTGATGTATAAAAGATGGCCCAAACTTTCACTCATTTCTCCTACTTAACAGTGCCTGGACTTGTTGGAGGTTATGGAAAGTACAACTCCAAGAACAATTAGACTCTAGTGGGAATAAACAACAAACTGGTTTCTCTGGTGGAAGAACAAGCAGAAAAAACTAGTTCTTTGACTCCAGAGCAACATGTGGACAGAATGTGGCTATATGTGGACTTGTTGTGTCTGATGAAGCAAAGCTGTGGTGCGAGCGAGGTCCAAGGGTTGGCAGTGAGCACACTTTTTGCTGATCTCTCAGGCACTTCCATTGGTAGGTTAATTGGCGATATAATGTCTTCTATGAATGGTGAAAAATCTTTATTAGAGCTAGGTGATACTGCTGTTGACAAACTCATCTTAGTGGAAGTATTTTGATATAATTTGGCTACTCAATGGCCCACCAACTTAGTGGATGAAGACAGTCCTAGAAGTTAAGTTAGAGTACTGATGATTCCAGGTGGTTCTCAAGGTGGGGTGGGTACTCTAACTGGGTGGGGAGGGATCTTGTGTTTGTGTGTCAGTGTGATCAATGCCAAAGGATTCCTTTCAGCTCACACAAGGTATTCTTCTTTTATTTATCGTTTGCGGGAGGTGGAAACAAGAGATTCAGTGATTGGCAAAGTTCTTAGAAAAGCAAAGGATTTTAATAAAGCCCTCTCTAAGACATTTTCACATTACACAACGTGATATTTTGTCTTTTATGGGTTGATTTGATCATTTATGAACCGACTTCCTTGTTTACATTTTGACAAGTCATTGTGTTAGCCGGTAGTTAACACACTGAGTGGGTACAGGGGGTTGGTGTGGAGAACATGCACCGTGTTCCACACTCTCAGAAATATCATGCTTCATCCATCCCAACATACAGAACACTGTTACTGCTGGACGCTCTCAAACACCATCAACCTTCAGACACCATGCTTCAGCCTTCTTTCTCACATCAGTCATTGTCTGACCAAAGTGCAGTGACATACAGCAACTCTTAAAACCAGATGAGAGATGAAAATAATCCTTATTGCTCCAAATCATAAAAGGTTTCAAGCGTCTACATTCGTTTTCTAGGTCCGGTTTGGCTACAGAATAAAAACTTCCTTTCCAGCACAGGATCCGAGTTAACCTACCTTCTGCCACACCCCATGGGTACTGACGACCTCTGACCTTCTTGCCGTTCACCTCGATAACGACATTGCTGCCAACCACTGCCAGCGGCATTTTCTCCTGGAGAGCAAACAAGTTCAGTGTTGTTTTAGTTCAGGGGAGCCACAAAGTCAAGCTCAGCTACAATCATGACAGATCAGTGGAACTCTGTGCCAGCCCACATCAGCTGACGGGCTGGCTGAAACGCTTATACACACCTAGCTGGGAAATCTCATTTAGGAAATGACATTTAAGCTACTTTAACCTGTGCAAAGTTACACCTGCAAATCACTTTGCAGCCCACTGCTAATGTCCATTATCCTCAATGCCTGCTTTGTCCTGTGCTGTGGTCTTGTTTCTGCTCTCTCAGCCATCGGTATCCCATGTATGCACATGGATCGGAAGACGGAGGGGTCGGAAGGGCCCAGTACAAAGCCATGTTGTCAAATATGAAATCACTGCTGAGTGAAATAACAACCCACTGAATGCATGTTTTAATGTTTAATGCAGGGGTCTCCAACTCCAGGCTCGAGGGCCGGTGTCCTGCAGCTTTTAGATGTGTCCTTGATCCAACACAGCTGATTTAAATGGATAAATGACCTCCTCAACATATCTTGTAGTTCTCCAGAGGCCTTGTAATAAACTAATCATTTAATTTAGGTGTGTTGACCCAGGTTGAGATCTAAAGCCGGTGTCCTGCAGGACACCGGCCCTCAAGGCCTGGAGTTGCCCACCCCTGGTTTAATGTGATAATCTCTTGAAATTTAGCTTTGAAGCTGATGTGACTTCACATCTAATTGTGTAACCAGTCAGGTGTTTTCCTCGCCAAACGGCAAGCATTAACACTCACTGAAGCTTGTGCGTTCACCTTCATCACATTCATTAGGCAGAAATCCCATACTTCTGTCATGTTTTCATTCTTTTTCACTCTGATCATTATATCATCTCATTTTGTCAAAGTCATCCGTCAAAACGGGAGATCGCCCAGTTTCTAACATTTACATAATTAATCTGCATTTTCTGTTGCCAAGTTTCGCCAAACATCAGCTAAACATGATTCACAACTGCAACGAAAACCCACCAACCAACGCAGGGACCAACTGGCCATCATCTGCTGATTTGTCTGAAGACAGTGGTCAGTGTTTCCGGACTTGCTGGACAAATGTTTATAATGTAAATACCAAGCTAAACTGTTTTCAGACTAACTGTTGTTGTCAAAATTGCATTTTAGCAAACTCCTTTGCCGTTTTGTTTCTCCACACGGTACATTTGACACCTAGGAACAAAAGCCTGCTTAAACTCAACTGTTCCACAGTTTTGGAAGACAAATGGAAACCAGGAAGTATTCAGTACCAGAAATCTCACTTCTTATTTACCATTTCTGTATATTCATCTATGTATGACAACAGTAACTGCAACGACAGTCATCAAAGTTCTTCAGTCTGACTTTAAGTCCGATGATCAGTTATATAATCAGCCTTATAAGTGAGATGGCAGTAGCTGTATATGTACACCCTGACCAAAGGACAGGCCATCCTTTGGCTGTTGCTGCTGGCATCAATCAGAAAACCTCGAGTCAAGCTTTAAAAGAATTGCGTTTTTCCTTACCTTGATTTTTCGGATGAGCTTGTTGTCCTCGTCGTCCTCCGTGTCTGGGAATTCATAAATTTTGATTTTGTGCTCCTGAATCTCTTTCATTATCTAAAGAGAGAAAGTAATCAGTTACCAACAGATCTGCACACACAGAGCTAAGATATCACTTCAGCTTCACTTGGATTGGGTTTACCGTACTATACAAAACATTGCTTATTTTAACATTAATTCATGGAAGGAGGCCCAAATATGTGCATGCCAATGCATGTGCTGCATGTAGAAAGTAAAGAAGAAGGCACAAATGCAACAACTCTGTCTCTCAGTATGCCTGAGGCAGCACCTGTAACCAGTAATGTGACACAAATGTGCAGAAATACCTGTTTTTTGAAAAGCTGGCACTCCTCGGGGGTCAGCGTGTCAGCCTTCGCAATAAGAGGGATGACGTTGACTTTGTCATGGAGTCTCTTCATAAATTCGATATCAAGAGGTTTTAGACTGAAGAGGAGACAGAAGGAAACGCGTGAGGAGGACAGACAGCTACAGGCTGAGGATGCTCATTATGTGCTGAGAGAATAATGCATTTTCCTTCGAAGACTTTGAGCTAGATAAATATTTGTCTCATCCCTTTGCATGCTGGGTCTCTTTACTCTCAGAGGCTGAATATTGACAGAAAACTAGAGGATGGAAATGCTGAAATACAGCAGCCATGAAATTAAATACAGTTCATTGGGGCCGGTGAGGCACTGCTCTGTCTGTCCATGAAGCTGTGGTTGAATATGATTAAATTATTTTAAGTGGGTCAGCAGCTGTATTTGGCTGGGTGACTCACCACACGAATGAGGAATTAACTCACAAGACTGAATCTAAAGAAAATACCACAGTGTGTCACCTTAGATCACAGCAGTTCAGTAGGTCACCAGCAGAGGGCCACGCAAAACTGTACAATACATGTAGCCCACAGCAAGTGACTGTCAGGGAGCCACAGGGTCTTCCCCTCTAAATGTCGAGCTGTGCGGGCACACAGTCTTAAAGGCACTCCTAACAGAACAAACCGCATTTATATTATCAACTGTTGTCTGAGTGGAAGATTTTTACGTATTAAATTCTTGTTTTAGCCATTTTCTGAATTGATATTCAAAATGATGACAGTCCTCGACACTCTCAGTTGCCTGTGCAGTGACTTGTGTTACAGATGTTGGACAAATTTTCAGGCAGAATCCTAAAAGATGTGCACTTGTCCTCTCTGCTGATGCCTCTACTCCTCCTTAGTGAGCAACACCAGAAAACACCGACTTAGAAAGCAGTACTGCCAACAAATGACCGCAACAACAGACTCCAATACAATCTTCTCATGAAGACAACAAAACAAACACTGCAATGGCTTCAGACTCCACTTTGTTATTTTACATTTAGGTATACAGAATAAACACTGTTGTCCTAGTTCTTGTACAATGTACATGACACGCAATACACAGAAGTCAGATTAATACCGAGGTAGAAATGGATTCAAGGTCACCATTAGAATGCACTCCTCATGTTACAGAGTCCATAACCATGACCCTTCTGGGACCCTTTCACATAAGATATCTGGGAAATGCCTTATGGGAAATTTCCAATCACATCACAAGCATATTATTGAAGGACTGTTGATAATGTCTCACTGCAACTGAATAAATGCAGTTCACTTAACAGCTGCTGCCGTCTTTAATTTTTGGAAAAACTATACAGCGTAACTAGAATTGTACACAATAAGTTTAGCATTACATTCAAAACTATAAAGTTATTCTACCAGCTCTAGTCTACATGAATGCACTTTATATATCTGCAAATGCTTTTTGCCGTGTGCCGAGTTGAATTAGTTGTCCCACGAAAGAGGCCAGCAAACCAGCTGCTGGGCGGCTCAGCAGCTCAGAAAGAAGCGAGCGAGGACAGGTTTGGACACAATGCTGCTGCACCAGAGGAGAGCTGCAGTGAAGGCAGCCCCAGATAACACTGGAGTCAGAGTGTCTGCTTAGAGCCAGAGACTCGAAGGGCACTTCTGTGAAGTCAAAATCCTAAATCTCCCACACACTGACGCCGATTTATCAAACCAGCATGAGCGGCACTTTGTCTACAGAAAGCTGGACCCGCTGTCAGAACTCTTCCAGTTACCCCAGGGAACTAAAACAGCACAGAGAGGACAAGTCTGGAAATGAGTATGCAGTTTACTTCTAACACAAGATTTATAGGATTTCAAATTTTACAGCCGCATGCGAGTGACTTTTGGAAGGAGCGGTGGGGAAACTGGGCTTGTGGAGCTTGTTGCAAATCATTTAAAAGTGATAAAACGTCTGCCTACAGAAATGTAGGCAAATTCCTCTGGGGTGACAGTAAAAGCGTAATTAAGTGATGCATCTTCTCAGTGAAATGGACACTTTAATGTCCTGTCTCTGACTTTAAACTTACAACACCGCTCAAAGAACACAAGAAGCTGTGGTGTGGCAGAGCCATTTATGATGATTTACCCGAGTTGTAGAATTCACATATTAAAATCTGACTTGTGTTATTGATGCTAAACTTCATACACGGTGAAAACTGCAGTACATGTTTAACAAAGAAAAACTAATTGTGTGTCTACAGTTTCAGGATGACCTTCTGTTGTTTACTCAAAACCAATTACATGGTTTGTTTCTTAATTGTGAGGAGAAAAGGAGAAAAGCATCCACCGTCTTCTTTACACATTAAATGGGAGAGCTAAGACTTTGCCTATTTAACATTTCCTTGGAGACTATTCCAAGACAATTGCCAGTGCACTTTGCTCATAGTTCAAGAAAGATTTAATTTCTATCCGGAGTAAATTATACCTGAAACACATGTCTTTCTCTTATGTGTTGTGGGATCTCCGTATCCTTCCTTCTGTATAACCTTAAAGCCAAAGGATACAGTAGCAGGAAGGGCCCAGCACAGAGTAAAGCTGTGGCATTAATGACAATAATATGACACTGATGTAGACAGAAACCACATGAAATGTGGTCCTGAGGTGAAGTTGGGTTCCAAACGGCTTGCTAATGTAAAACCAAAAAAAACCCAACTGCTAAAGCAGCCTCAATATAAAAACCCACATGAGATTTGCCCGTGTGATGTCTAGAAGGGTATCCGCTGAGCCTTCAGCTGATGTAGGATGGCACTAATTGCAGCTGATCTGACAGGACTGTAACTCAAGTTTGCTGGATGCTCAATTGAAGACTGTTTATTTCCTGTCTTTGAAGTATTCCTGTTTTTTTTCCACTGCCCTAATGCAAATAAGGTGCAACATGGGGGCATTTAAAGCTGAGCTAAAATTATCAGAAAGTGTCAGATTGTGATTCCACATTCACAGACATGTTTCACACACTTTATGCTTTGGGCTGTTGAAATATTTAACACATTAGTGTCATTTTAAACACACTGCGTGCCCAGGTTTAGATCTGTCGTCTAAGCCTGAGAGGTCCATGCGTGCACACACACACACACAGAATGACGTGTATGATGAAAGCTCTGTTCCTGTGAGCTGCTGCGAGTCTCCACTCTGACTGGGTGATTCAGTGATGGAGATCAGGAGACTCTACTGAGCATGAGCAGAACTGGTTTGTATGTGGGTCACAAATTCTGGCTGGCAGCCTCTTTCATGAGACAGAAAGAAATTCAGTACATCCTTTCCAGTTGTATGCAGACAGCATCGCTGCCGCCTTTAGAACACTTCATGCCTCTTAGTTACATCTTCTGCATGTTATTATATCATCTTATGCAGCACCCACCCGTGTCCAGAGGGCGCTATGAAGTATAGACAGCAGTGCACTCTGTTGTCTGGCATGGATCTGCGGTTCACCCTCGACTCTGCATTCAGGAAGTCCTCGCACTTACTGTCGATGTAATTTATCACGGGTTGCCAGCTGGGAACATGGAAAGATGATGTCAGAGGGATTGGACTGTATAACAAAGAGCATATGATTGCTTGGCAGGATCTAACTGTGCATGTCATCGTGGGCACTCCTCACCAGTTGCTGTTGTCCACTGCATCTCCAAACCCTGGTGTATCCACGATGGTGAGCGTCAGCTGGACCCCTCCCTCCTTGATCAACACTTTAGACTGCTCCACCTGAAACACAAACATTCACACAGTATTTATAAAGTGTTTCCATTAGCTGCAATAATTTCACACTTTCAGAATAAAATTTGTCAGCATGTATCCACCCACACATGTTGGAGTACGTACACTGCACTTCTCCCACACAGCCTGCTGGGAGATGCAGGGAAACCAAATTGCTGGTTGAATGTGTGTAGAGTTAGAGTAAAGTTCTTTTCCTTCCTCTCAGCACTGATTGTGTGTGTGTGTGTGTGTGTGTGTGTGTGTGTGCGCGCGCGCGTGTTAGTCAGAAATTAACAAATGCTATTTCCGTAAAATGAAGGTATTTTTAAGCTGAGCCAAAAAGTGAATTTTATGATGGAAATACCGTATTTTTCGGACGATAAGGAACACTGGATTATAAGGCGCATTAAGCGAAACAAAACAGTCAAAAAAGTCAAACTTTACTTACCTCGTTCTTCTTGCCTCCTCCACTTTTGTACAATTGATTCATTAAAGTTGAATTCCCTCACAGCTGCTCTATTCCCATGTTGTTGCAGTATATTAATGACTAACCTTGTATTGTGGATGGATTATCTCAGTTGTTCTCCTGACTGAAGTTTGGTCTGTTTACAGCATCCTGCCATGTGATCGCATTTGTCCCCAACCATCAGCAACCCTCACGTTAACTTTTATAGAGTGGAAAAAAGTTAGCATTCCTCCTCCAGCTTCTCTATGTATATGTTATGCTAACATAGCTGTGTCGCTAGCGATCACGTAGCACATTATATACCAGCTAGCCCAACTTCAGTAACCCTACAAACGTCACTGCTGTTTAGATTTCTGTCTTCATTTCTGTTGGAAGTGACAGCAGAGCTGTACGTTTTCATTTTTTTCACAAATCTCCCAGTCAGAACATGGCTTATCATGTTTAGGTGCCTCAGTGCTCGTTTGACTTTGGGACCTGAACCCAGATGACTCTGCGAGGCTCCTGACTACGGTAGCCGTAATGCTTCGACAATCCATCAAGCGGTGCGGCTTCGTAGCTTACCAAAGTCGTACAAAAAACATTTTTTGACAGATTTTTGAGCGCCGTGTACCACAAAATCGATTTGAGGTCAGTAAACATAAGCAGAATTCATACATAAGGTGCACTGTTGATTTTTAAGAAAATTAAAGGATTTTAAGTGCGCTTTATTGTGTGGAAAATATGGAAATATTTATTACACATACAGGAGAGTCCAGCACATGATCAAGGTGTTTAGACTTTTCTTCTCCCATCCAATCTGGTATGTCATGAGTGCACACAGACTGAGTTTGGGTGGGAACTCAATGCAGTTTATTTTAATTTAAAGTTTAATTAGATTGCTAAAAAAAAATGAAGCCGTCACTGTAAACTCCTCATCTCACCCTGCAGTCACATACATTCCCATTCAGTCCCAGAGATCCATCCATTTCCTGAAGCTCGCCAGCTGTTCCCCCACTTCCCTGCATAGTTTCACAGGCCCATCTAGTTATTTTAGGATCGCCCCTTTAACTCAAACTACAGCCCTTTCACCCTAACACAAACATTTTTTATCTTCCACAAACTTCAGATAATCTGTCTGACTTTACAGCTGAGCATATATCTATATCTATAGATAGATAGATATAGATATATAAACGCACCACAGTCATTTTTACATATCTGAGCTTAATTGTGCAGCAAGGCATGTGTGTAAAAGTGTGTGTTTGCATTGTAAGTGTTTGTGCATGACATGTCAGCCCTTTTCAAAACCAAATCTGCCATTTCCACCGTTTCCGCGAAGAAAAACAGATTGGGAGAAAACCTCAAAAATGCCGTCAGGCTCAAAACCATCATTTAAACGAAATCTGATCTGTGGGGAATGTGAGCGAGCGACAAAACATGGGAGATTGTTCTGCAATATAAATACTCTGACCCGGTCTCTCCCCCTCAGCCTCAGACCACAGCGACTCCTTTCCAACGTATGCACACTAA
Source organism: Hemichromis elongatus (assembly GCA_015108515.1). Classification (NCBI taxonomy): domain Eukaryota; kingdom Metazoa; phylum Chordata; class Actinopteri; order Cichliformes; family Cichlidae; genus Hemichromis; species Hemichromis elongatus. Next base: position 24,686 of record VUQR01031803.1, on the reverse strand, counting down.
CTGCTGCTTGGAGGAGAGCCTGGTTGCCCACGTTGCGCTCATGGGGTTCACATGAGGTGTGATGAGCGCAATGGAGTGAGAGAGAGCTTGAAGCAAAAGGTTCTTAATGTTTTCAGTCTCGTCAAAACAGTAAATTTAGCAACGCTTTGGTGCGTCGTCTGGATCACAACAGCCGTGCACAAAGATGCAGAATCACTGCTGTCTGAGCGGCTCCCGTTATTTATAATTTAGGACAAGTATGAAGTACAATCGAACATCACAAAATGAACAGGACTTTCAAATTGATGCAGTGGGAAAATTTAAACCTAACGAGGAAATGAAAAGAGTCTACAAACTAAAAATAGCTGAAAATAAACAGCACTTTGACTGAATGACTGTCAGCTTGTAAAGAATACAGGACAGATTTAGCAGTGTAGATACAGTGTTTCCTTTTTACTCACAGTAAGGTACAGAGGTTTAAATGGATTCACTCGAACCACAGACACCGAGAGCCGACCCAAGCTCGCATGTCTCCGGTCGGTTTTCTAATAATGTAAAAACTGAATGGATCATCCTGCCATATTTCATAAACAGCACTGTCTGACTCAATTCTGTGTGATGTATCAGTCACACAGAACTTCCTACAAAATAAGCTCTCTAGCCTCCAAAACATAAGGTTAACAATGGAGCAGGGTGGACTGTTGAACTACTGAATATTAAATGTGTGTGGGGGTTTTTTTTTTATCCACCTATGCACAAAAAAAAAGAGTAACTTGGCATTAAAAAGCCAAAGGCTAGAAGCCAACATCAAATTAAGTCCAGTTTACATTTTAATGTTTAACAGTAAATACAAAAATCAACCTTCTGGTTCAAAGACGGTCCACACCGGTCCTGGTCCATGGCCTTTTGACAAAGTTATTGACTCGAAACTAAATTTTGATAACTTTAATTTAGGCAAAACCTTTGTGCACCTCCTTGCATTTAGACAACATTTGACAAAGCAGATTACACTGTGAAAAGGGGGACTATCAAAGTCAGATGTAAGGATAGCTTAGCCTTCCCCATAATGCAATGTATGTCTTACTGTTAGAGACCTGTTAATTAACTAAGCTCTATTTACCAAAACTCTGCCGAGGCTGGGCCTTAGGCAAAGAAAAACATCTGCTATCCAACTGTGTCTGCTTTTAATCCTGACTTTTCTAACCTTTGCTTCATTCCTTTCCATGCACTTCCTGTCTGTCTTCACTTTCACCATCCACCAAAGGCTTCACATCATCCAACCTGCTGAATGCCAGTATTACAGGGACTTTTTTCTTCTGTAGACGGTACTAACATACATATGAATGATACAGTGATGTTCACCTCCTTTCATTTAAGTTATGTTAGATTCACATTAATCCCAGTATATGGAATTTTCCCCTATGACATACCCATATGGAAATCTCAAGACTGTCAGTTTAAAACACATGCAAGACAAATCTTCACATCTTCTAGCTGCTTCATCTATTCTTGTTAAGCACATGGCTAAAACACATCATAACCCCAACACGACTCTGGAGTGGTTTACTCTCAGTCTCGTAGCTGTCGAGGTCAAACTTGAACACATCCATCTCCCGTTGCATCCTTGAAGCACTTCTGGCCAGATAAGCTAAACCGCGTGTTTACCTTTTAGAAAAAGGCAGCTGTGTGTGCTGTATGGATGAGTGGGTGATGCTTGTTTGTGTTCATGTGAAAAGACAACAGTAATATGGTAGGGGGAGTCAAATTATAGTGCAAAGTTGCGTGAGATGAATTCTCAGCTTTAAAGCAGCGGTTGAGGGTGGGGTAGGAGGGTGTTACATTTCATGGGAACATTCCTGCCCTGCTACTGACCCTCTCAGACCCAAGGGAGAAAGTCAGCCCCAATCCTCTGCTTTTCTTTTTCTCTCCCCTCGTCACATCTACCCCATCCCTCTCCTCGAGGTTTATACACTCTTTAGTTTTACAACGCTCCACCTTTTCCTCACTCTTCACCACGTTGCTTCTGTTCGTCTTCTCTCGCCGCCTGCGTCTCATCTCTCTCCTTCTTAGTTCATCACACGGTTCCACATCTCCATCTTCTGCTTTTTCCTCTTTCCCAAACTGCTTCTCCTTT
>VUQR01031803.1:0-18710 GCA_015108515.1 Hemichromis elongatus | reverse complement strand
CACTTTAGAAATAGTTGGGGGTCACGTGGTCTTGAGTTTAGATAAACCTTCCAGTCTACTGTTCAGCAAGCAAGCAGCCAAACGAATGATGCGTTCTGTGAGCACGCAGCACAGGGAGGAAAGCTTGCACAATGAGACGCTCTATTCGACTCCTCCTGCCAGACAATGTGAGGCAAAATCACCGTACATGTAGGCAGAAGCTCAATAACACACATCACCGACAAAACATTTGAAAATTTAATGAGGCTGTTCGTCCTGTGTGACAGCAGTGTCCTGATGGCATTTGTGGACAGAAAAAGAAAAGAAAAGTCAGAGGTCAGAGGTTTCAGTCTGTCTACCTGGCAGCCTCAGTCTGTGTTCTGTCCAGCCTGAGGGGCTGTGCCACAAGTGATGATGAAACTCTTTTATACAGCTCACCTAAAAAGCTGACACTCTGTGCTAACCTTTCAGTGGGTCCTCAGCAAACATAACGCTGACCCGACAAAACCAAACAGGCCTCACAAACACTTTAACGATGAGCGCAAGCACTGCAGGGAGCTGTAAGCCAGCTGGGCTCGACTCGCATTCAGTTTAAGGGAAACACCCGTGTGTGTGGTTCAAAGCAGCAGGGAATCAATATTTGGAGCCGAGAGTGAATATTTAGAGACACTTTGCAATATTTGCTTCCTTATTTTTATTTTTTTTTTTTTATTGGAGCAAACTCATCAAATAAAGCCAACACTCTCCCAAGTGTCATGCATAAATGTCAGCTGTACACAGCAGAAGTGAAAGACAAAGCTGAAAATGACAAATCCATTCTTCTGGTTGTTTTAGTTACTGCCACAGCCTAAACCTCCCCCAAAGGCAGGTCCGTCCTAATTAGCCTTCCTCGTGCAGCTTTAATTAAATATTGGTTCCACATGACAAGTTGAAGCGCAGTGCCAGCTCTCTGTAAATAGATTAGTGACCTAAACGTCAGTGATAGATGGCTGACCCCCACAGCTCTTCCCTGCTGTTTCTCTTCCTCTCCATCTCTGTAGCCCAGCCTGTTGGCCTCATTTCTCCTCTCTGTCCCTGCTGTCATCTTCATCTCCATCATCATTTAAAAATTGCTTATGTTTTGGTACCGGAATCCTTAAATCTTTTTAGTGTAACACACTTCTACCACAAAAAATGCCCCTAAAACTGCTAGACACCATTAAATAACAAACAAATGATGCAGTGCCAACTACCATTTGTCAGAATAGTAAAGACTCATTGCCATTGCTTACATTTGCCTCAGACGTCCATCTTTAAGCATGAAAAGCCTGTCCTACCTCAGAGGTGGCTGTGAGTCATGATAGTCCCCCACTATTCTGAATATTGCTGGTTTGATCCCCACCTCCGTCTGCGTGCTTCCCTCTGTGCACTGTGTTATGTGTATGAAGAATAAAGTACTGGAGCATGCATTTGTAAAACACTGCAGAAATGCACCATGGGTTGGAAAAAAACATTTCAATGTTTTTTCTTTGAAAAACTTAGCAATTTTTAAAATGTTGCTGACCGACTGAGACAGTCTATGGGTCTATTTAAGCCGTGGGTCATATTTTGCCAAAGTACTACAGTCATGACTTAAATACCTCCACCACTGGTGAGTGGCTGTTGGCTCTGATGATGCTGAATATCCAGCAATATCTAAGACTTCAAGATGAGGTATCGGGAGCCCAAAATCCTGAATATATTTCCAGGTTTTTGGATTCATTCACAGCGTAATCTATTGACTGATGATTTGGACATTTATTCCTCAGGTACAACTAGCATACCACATGGCTGCCCAATAGCACTCTGCAGAAATAACGTACTTACTAAAAAAGCCTGCATATTAAACATGTTTCATTGATTGTGAAGGCAGGCTGGAATGGAAGAGAAACTAAAAAACAGACAAACATACAAATGGTCAGAGTGGCTTTCCCGTGGGATTCCCGACATTCCTCCTCCTCTTTCTCTCATTGGATCTCAGCTTTTTTCATTCTGCCCTGAGGCTGCAGCTGGCCTCCTAACATCCTGACAGGCCTGCTAACTAACACGCAGCAAAAACACGAATAAACCTCTAACAGACATGTGCGAGGCCTCAACCAGTAAGTGTGAAAACGGGATATCTGGGAAACATAGTGGTGTAAAGAAAAGAACAGTCAGACAGACAGATGGGGATATGAGGGAAGTTGGATAGTCCAGTCACTGCTGAGGCTCGGTGGGACTAACTGTAACGGAGGGGCCAAACAGGGGCAAAGGTCAGCATATTGGCAAATGATAAAGATCTGCAAGTTTAGCAGACCGAGAGATCCGGAGCCCGAACTAAACTGTGTCAGCATCCAGTCTGACTGCAGCGAAGGGGCACAGCACACTTTCTTCTGATTTCATCATTTTAAATTTAGAAAAGGGCGTGTAGCGCTGCGATCCACCGAGCCCGAGACTAAATCTGACAGAATCGGCACGTGCTGGGTCACAGCCGACATGTGCGTCTCAAAATAGAGACGGAGGGAACGGGAGCAAAGCAGAGGGGAAGAATGAGCAAAACGAGGCCTGCCTGCAGTGGTTGGACTGAGCATGCATGAACACGCACATGTGCGCGACCCCTCGCCAATCGCACCAAAACACATGTGTACGCAGAGCAGCGAGCGGTGAATGCGCTGGGTGCTGCGCCTAGAGGCGGTGAGGCAGGTTTGTAAACAGACTGCCGTCCTGCTCTAACACGGTTGGCTAAATGCGTATTACACTAACCACAGATCTAGGACAGAGACCAGGCTGGAAAAAAACGGAACTCGAGAGTGTGACATCGTTCTGCAACTTTCAACTTTCAGCCTGCTCAGAGAAACAACAGCAGGGTTTCGGGGAAGCATCGCGTACTCTTGAAACCACATGACCTTTCTCATTACACGTTTCTGTGTCTTCTGTGATGACCAGTAAGAAAGCTGGTAAAGATCCAAGAGAAACAAAAACTGCACCACGATATCCAAAAAGTATGACACTGTGACTTTAAGAAACGAACACCTGTGAGGCCGAAAAGCCAAACAGGAAACCTTGAAGCTTGAGGAATTTGCCGTTGAAGCTGTCGTCTGATGCTCCTTGAGTATGACCTACGAGAGAACCTGTCAGTCCAGGGACTATCCTTTACAACCGAGAAGCACAGCTGTGCGTAGCCTAGAATGCATTTTACATGCTGTGCTGGGACAATAAAAGCAACACCTGTACAATTTAATCATCCATTTCAACTGCCTGTCTGGATCGGAGGAACTATGAATGAAAAAAGTAGCTCATAATGTCTTTTTCTGTAGCCTCCAACTACAAGAAGAGACATTTCTAGACCAGATGGAGCACAAAATCCCCTTAATGTGTGACTGAGTTTGCCAGCACTCTCTCTGGGAGAATGCCTAAGGAGCAACGCCCAAAACAACTTCGAGAAATAGTTCCAAGCGCCGAAGCGCTTCAGACACTTATAATACCATTAGATAGGTGTCTCTAATCGTATTCTTTGGCCAAAATGCATACATCAAAATGCATACATCAAAATGCATCTACATACAGTCTCTGGCTCCAAATATTTTCCACAGCAGGATGTTTGAATATTACATAGATTACACTGCAATTACATTTTTAAATCAAAGACATTTCAGAATAAATCTTTAGGTCAAAATTAAGAAACGAGCCTCAACGTCATAGTTCAGTCTTGCTTCATAGTGTGGCGCTTTACAGTTTCTCGCAGCAGTCACTTTGGCTTGTCAGAGCAGGAAAAGCACAGGTGTTACCACCAACGGTTGCTCACTTCCATTCTCCTGAGCCAATAAACAGTCCTAGCAAACCTGCATGCACTACAGTCAGATACACAGTGTGATGCAAGCATCACTATAGTGATTAATTACGCCTGTAGGAACATGTTAAAGGGACAATAGCTCAATGATACTTTTCCCATGAAAACACGACAGTGTTGGAACAAGTCCCATCATTACCTACTGACTTCACTATTTATTTATTTCTATTTAACTAACGTGTTTTTCCCATCAAAGACGTTAGAGTGTTTACATTTGATACTAGTCTCTATGTTCTCATGGTCTCAATATTTGGGAGAAAACCCCAACAACGAAATGATGAGGAAACACTTTACAACAGTGGGAAAGAAAACTTCGGCAGGACCAGGCTGAGGGTGTGCCAGCCATCTGCCTTGCCTGGTTAGTGGGTGAGGGGAAAGAGGAATGAAAAACAAAGGCAGACACTACAGGAAACCAACTGTATCATTATCAACATACTCATACCTCTCTACTTTGGGCCACAGCGACCGCTGTGATTTTTTTTGCTAATATTAGAGATTTGGAGACTTGTCCATATTTGTAGCTGGTCATATGCTGCAAACATTGGGTCTCTCCTATAAACATGCTTAGGTCAACCCAGTTTTTCCAGTCCAGCTCTATCAAGTTAATAACTACCTGCTCATGGCCACTTAGCCAAATGGCACCAGTCCAGCTAACTGAAGCCAGGTATGTATATTAAAGCCATTTCACATTATAGGCTTCTAGCAGTTTTAATACTAATAAAATTAGCTCAGTTGGCAGCCACAACCAAACAAAATGTTTGATTTTACTGATGGAAGCACTAACTGAAGCATGTGACCTGAACCTGCAGGACAGCATGGTTTCCACATGACTGTCTGATTGGTAAACTGCATGAATAAGTGGCTTCTTAATAAGGGTTAACGTCATTATTGTGTGAGTGAATGTTATGTGTCTATCAATGCATCTGGTTAAGCCAGCAGATTAACCGGACTAAAGCTGTCTTTCACTCACTGCCTTCTGCAAGGTCAGTAGGCAAGGCGGTCAATCCAAAGCCTGTAGACGGTCTTATCTGGACGCACGTTACTACACACACAGGCTTAGAGGAACACAACAACAAAGGCAGAGACAGCAGGACACACAGGCAAACAGTTTTACGATGAAATACGGATCAGTGGGGCAGATACTGCTTTTGATCTGTTAAAGAGATTCAGGCTCATCCATCTGCTTCAGTGACTGCCACTGACCACTATTACCAAGTGACTTTATTTGCCTCATGCATTTCCATTATAAGCAGCTGAAACCACATGAGAAACTGCGCCTTGAGAATGTGAAGAACTATGGCTGTGCGATATGACCAAAGTCTCATATCCCGATATAAGACATTTATCGTCATGACGACGATATACATCACAAAAATGTTACATTTTCTGTAAATTCTGTGAATCTTTGTCAACCCGACTCGGAGCAAGATTTGTATAGTACAGTGTTCTGGTCCATGTCAGACTCATAAGTAAACCATGTCCATGCTACATGCCTCATTAGAAATAAGGTCCTGGATTTGTTTTCACTGGTCTCTCTGCCTGTCATCATTCACTCAGTTTATTTTGAAAAATCTCAACAGGATCTTTAGCTTTATTGTAAAAGGTTATATGGAAAATAAACTAGCAGAACACACACTGGGTTTACCGTTGTTGTTGCTAAAGACAGCATGTAAAAACAGTGGCTTGTCTGTGTGTACTGTGGTTATTTTAAATATGAGATACAGAGAACTTAAAAAAAACTACAGTGACCATCAAAGCAATGAAAAAATATCCACGAAAAAATATTCATTATAGCTTAATATGAAGCAATAGATGATTTTATGTCGTCATCCGATATATATTATTATATGGAACAGCCCTATGAAGAACTTTGTTGTAGGAAACTTTTAAACCCATCTATGTTAGCCCATATCAAACATGGCCACTCCTGAGTTCAGACTCTAAAAGCTTTTGATGTGCTCTCCTCCTGAGCAGCTCTGGGAAAGCAAAGGAGCGATGCTGCTAAGTAGTGGCCTTGTTAGGCATCAGAAGCAGCGTGAAACAGGCATCACTTCCCCTCTCCTCTGAGCTCTCCTCAGTTCGCATCTGACTCCCATCTCTGTTCAGCTCTCTCGCACTGGCGCTGGATCTTGCTAATCTTTCCAGGAGTTCCTATTCAATCTGCCAGCTGGACAAAAAAGGCAGGAAGCACTCGCACCACAAGCCCACCACCCACCCCCTCGGTGAGCGGCAGTACTGAGAAGGGAAAGACAGCGTTTGACAGAGAGGAGGGGAAAAAAAACAGAGGACAGAAAAAAAAAACACCGGAAGAGCAGTTTCTGTTAGCGTCCCTTCTCAGGGCCTGACTGACTGACAGCAGAACAAACAGAGCTGCTTCCTGCCCTGACGCACACAAGGGGTGGAACACACAATTTAGTTTTGTGGGTTGTTTTTTTTTAATTATTATTATTTGGTTTGGTTTTTTTCCCCTGTCATTTAAAAGTTGCCCACAAAATGCTTATCTTCTGTGCCGGCCCTCCAACCATTAAGTCTCTAAAATAAGTCAAAACTAACATTTTACAAAAATTATTTTTAAAACATTAAACTCAATAGAAAAGCGTTCTACTCCACTGTGGACTTAAAATGAAATTGGGGAAAAAGATTCCAGTGTCTTTGCCTGGGGCGATTATACTCGACTTTACCAACACTGTTCCAGAAAGAGCTAAAATCTCTTCACGGTATCCAAATTCAAGTTTGGAGATATTTCTTTCTCACTTTTGCATAACTGGGGTTAGATTTGGGCGATATGTAAAAGATTTTTCCAACTCACAAGTCCAATAATTGATGACGGGCGATATACTCGCACATGCGCAGACTTTTCGATGGCCGGAGCAATGTAATCCTGCACGGACTGATTTGCGCGTTTACAACACAGAAGAAGTCCAAACATGGACAAACTAATTGCCAAAAAAATAAATAAAATAAAGTCACCAATTTTGGATTTCATTCATTTCATTCGTTGTAACCAAAGCAGTGTGCCACTTGTGCAGAAGTATAGTGCGAGCTAAGGACTCAAATACGACTAACTTGCATGATCATGTACGTGTCCACCAGTCGAATGTTTTTCTGAACATGGACTGCTGCCCTCGTTTCTTTTTCTTTTGAGTCTGAGTAAATGAATCGCTGCATTTGGGCGCACTCTGAGGAGAGTGCATTTGCTCGCAGATGAAAGAGGGTGCTCTTAAAACAGCGCTATTATTGATTTATTTTTTACTGTTGACTCTTCTATTAGCGCCACCATTATTATCACACTTACTCATGGACAAATAAATAAATCACCCCTGTAAAAACAATCGATATTTTCATCCAATCGCCCGACCCTACTGGGGGCCTCTGATTTCAAACAGCTCAATGTCAAAAATCGCAAGTAACAAATAGTCGTCCACCTGAGTAAAGTTATTTTAACCCATCCCTCCAATGATCTGTGGGGGGAAAAAAACAAAAACTAAAAAACTAAAAAGACCCACAAGATGAAACTGAGAGCAGAGGAGAGATTCTTCATTTATTCCCTAAATTAAAAAAATAAATTTCATTAAAATATATATTTTCTAGTAGTTTATAGGTAAAGAGTAATATTTACTAAAATCCTTTTTGATTTTTTGTTTCATTTTTTGTTTCTAAGGCCAAGCCTTATCGACAAGCTCAAGTGTCTGCCTGCACTACTGGAATCTGAGCGAGTGAGCTGCAGGCATCAGCCCAGTCATCTAATATTTCACCATCTGTCTTTTCCAAAAGTGCAGGAGAACAATGCAGGGCCTCAGAGGCCAGCTGAGCTTTCACACTTCATGACAATGCCAAGTACAGCAGAACTGAAGCCAAGCTTTACTCTTAGACTGTAGCTCCAGTTGGCTGCTCGTCAAGTCAAAACATAATCAGCTCTTCTGTCTCTCTTTCCAACACTGGTATTTCCTTTTTTCCCCCCTCTAACTTCTCCATTAAAACACATTGTTCTCTGATGTTGACCTTTATGAGCCTCATATTTGGTCGAGTCCACATTTTATGATGCAGATGCAAATGTTTAACCTACTGCTCTGGAAATCTGCTCAGGTTAACAGTAGAGCCAAATGCCTAACATGACAAAAGAAAAGAACAGATGTTGCATATACAGTGTTTAAGCTTCATGAGACAACTTCACAATTCCAAGTGGCCCTGCATATTTAATTGGTACCTTTAACCCGTTAAGCTCTTTATCTGGCTAGACAGAAACACACTAGTTGCTGATTCAGCAACACTATGGATTACTCCTGAGTCTCAGCAGGTCTTTCCTGTCATTTCTTTTTTCCACGGTGCATGCACGCACACAATATCATTTCGATAACTTTGACTGAGGCCTTAGATAACCAGAATTATGATGATACCATTGCTGTGCTTGTTTCAAAAGACAAACAGACCTACAGAGCAGCCGGTGCCGCTAAAATAATAAAAGAATGAAAATAATAACAATAGATTTTCTCCTGCTGGTTGGTTTGTAGTCTGTCACCAGGTGAAATCAGGTGTAGATTAAAAAAAGAAAGAAAAAAAGCACCATACCAAAAACCTCCCCGTGATGTACTAGAATTAGTAAACAGTGTGTTTACACTCCAGAGAACCGTGTGATGAACACAGGAACGGACTCTGCAGCTGAGAAACTTTCCACTGAACTTTCTCTTTAAAAACGTCCACGCTAGTTATGTGTGAAATTTATACGGTGCTGCATGCTAAGAAATCTGAGAAGCGACAGAGGGGCCCGTGTGTGAGAAACCCTGAAACAGGATCGTGCTGATTGTCAATCTGTGCGCTCCCCTCCCAAACCGTCACTCGACTGCTCTTCCACAGTGGCTGTTTACTAAACAGGAAACTAAAACCTCAGACTGAGACAATAATAAGTGGACGCCTCTTAACGTTAATGTCTCTTCATTCGCTGAGCAGCTCGGGGTCACCGCAGACTACAGACTTAGATTTATGACCTCTTAAAACATTTTAAAAGTAGTTCACTTTTTTTAAAGCACAACAACAAAGATTTTTACTCCAAAAAGGTCAACTCACTAGCAAAACAGAGCAGACAGGAACAGCGGCTGGTTACCAATATTGACTTCATTTTAATTAGAAATGAGTCCATTCTTCAGTCCACTAAAGATGATTAATACTGAAAGGAAGCCACTAAAAGCATTTCCCAAAATGCTGGAGTTTTCCCTTTAAGATCGACTCATATTGTCAGTTTCATTTACCTGTTGTGGCCAAATAAGGAAGTGTGATTACACAGAGCTAAGCACTAATGTCAGATGGTATTATTTACTTCTAGGGTTAGAAAGGGGGTAATAAAGCTGGACAATGCAGCGAGACAAACTAACACTCTTGACAAAGAAGTATGCAAAACAAGAGAGACTGAAGCAAACAGATAAGGCATGTGGATGTTTTTTTGAAGACTGGCAGTGATGAGAAACATGATTATTCTGCGCTGGTATGTTGCGTTATTGCATGTCATTATATGCTGGTGTCCTGTTGCTCTATACAGAGTATATTATATCTGAGAATCAGTATAAAGACAGAAAAGCCAACAGCCAATAGCCCGTGGCTATTACAGTAGGGAAAAATGCAAAGATTTGCGTTGTGCCATAACATGTAAACTTTTTGCTACAATTAACCACGTTTCCTTTACCCCAAGTTAGGATTGCACTGGCTGGTGAAATAAATTTGGCAAGCTGGCCAACGATACATGTAGTTCTTGAGGAAACTAGCCAGCTAGCTATAACTAGACTACAGAAAACTGCTGGTTAGATCTTTGCTGTTCTTACATGGAGTCTGTGAGTGATAAAAGCAGTTCAAAACAACAACGAGTCGTCCCTGTAAAATGTTTTCATTGGCAGAGGCTGTTAACTGATGACAGTAAAAGATCAAGAAGTTAAGTACAATTTCAGGACAAACGACAAGCTAGTGCTGCTCACCATTTATGCTTGAACTGCAAGAGAGGCAACAGAGCATAAGAATCAAAATGATTAAGAACTGTCGATAAATCACTTCACAGGCACAAGCAGCGACATTGCTTCAGGTCTAAATAGACAATCCAAGCCATTGTTCAACCACTCCCCTGTCCACTTCCCCTGCTCTGTAATGCAGTTAGCCACATTTTGCGTCCGACATCCTGCAGCTTACGTACCAAATGAAGTCTTCCGAAACACACTGATGTGTCATTGTGCTTCTGGCCAGAGGAACGTGAGGAAACCCTCGTGGGAAACTATGAAAATCCATCTTTTACTAAGGTGACAGACACACTTTCTTCATCACTGAACAACACCTTGAAGCCTTTAACTGCCTTTTAAACTGTCGACTCTTCATCCTGAGTAGCTGAATGTGGCGTGTGTGGGATGCCGCACATGCTTTACAGTCTTTGAACCTGTGCCGATGACTCATGAACAGAGCAATGGAAACCGCACGGCAGTGGCAGGTGTACACACAATAGACGCAAACATGAACACGAGTGTCCTCACTTACAGTCAAGGTGTTGATGTTTCCAACTTACCTACAACCATTAATGTGAACTCGAAGCCTCTTTTGACAGACTTTCGATACACCTGGTTGGGGAGGTTGGCAAAGCCCACGTAGCCCTCTAGGTTCCGCTGCTGAAACAAAAAACAACAACAAAAACACACATTCTGTCAGGGAGATCGACAGCACAAATCAATAACAGACTTACACTCTTAAACATGTATCAGAATAAATACGTTTGGAATAGCTTGAAACAGCAAACAAATGCAGGTAAACAAAGAAAATCTGTGACTGGAACTTGTTAAGACAAACAGCTGGATTAGGACACACAAGGCGACACGAATATTGCTTTTGTAAAACTATTACTAGAATTTTTTTGTGCTACAGTGACAGAGCCTCTATGAAATGTACAGCTGGGTTAATACAATAAGACCACTATAAGGGGAAGAGAAGTGAGTAGAAGAAGAGATAAATAACAGGTTTTCTCTTCAATGGAAAGAGGAAGTCGAGTCAATTCTGTCAAAGTCCATGAAAAATGAAAGAGGAAAAAGTCAATACACGAGGTCAATCATTTCCTCAATACATACAAGAACACAGAAACAAAGAGAATGAAGATGAGCAAAGGAAGAAGATCCTACGTGAATCGTGTCCATCATGTCCCACGAGAAGGACCGGTCATACTGACGGCAGGCTAGATCACAGCTGATCTCCCTCTACCTCTCCGTATCTCCCACACCGCTGTCAAACTAAAACCCCACCCTCCAATCACTGTAATCGTCCCTGCACACTACATGAGGCAAACACATCGATTGCTGACCTCTGAGGCTGCCAGGCGTGGCGCTGATGGAAAGTGCAGCAGTGAAATGTCTGCTGGGGGGTTAAAAAACACCCACAGCTAAAGTTAGCAGCCTTTTCTCCATTCCAAAACCCTGATGTGAGGTTACATGAACAGATCACTTGAACCGTTTGTCTTTATGGAACCAATCGTTTGAAAAATAGTCCTTTGAATTTATAGAATGGACTGCATCGTTTCCATTGTAGGAAACAGCTGATTTTACTGCAGAAATTTAACCAATTTCGGATGTTTTGCTCCTGATTTTCTTGTTTCTGACTTTAACTAGTCAGTAACTAGTGTCAACTGTCCTAGCTGACTCATGGCAAAAGGCAGACAATGCCTCAGAAAGACTGAAACAGAGACTGATAACCATTTCCTGCCACATCTACTTTTGAATCAACTATTAACCACAGAAACACTTCATCCAGCGACAACACCCGGACGATCTGGGAGCTAAAGCAAAAATACCAACTTACACCAATCCTACTCAAATTATTTTGAGACAAAATTTAGCTTCTTTGTGACGACAGTCAAATGATTCACAGTATGCAAAATTGGGCTTTTTTTTAGCATTTTTACTAAAAGTTATAGTGCTTGTATCCATCTTTAAAAAATGGACGCCTCCATCCCAAAAACAAAACAATGTGCCTGGAGTTTCATGTTTTAAAAATGCTGGACAAAAACTATAATAAATAGTTGTTTTTTTTTAAACATATAATTACAAAAACTACACAAATAAGGTTCGTGTTCCTCAGGGAAAGTTCCTGCTATTTAACTAACCTGGTATTAACACAGCACAAGCCTTACATCTGTGATACTCAGAAAACCAAGTTACACACCACCATCAACAGTGGATATTAACAGACTGCAGCAAACAAATAAAAAAAGAAGGAAACAATCTATTCAAATAATCAATACTAGAGATGAACACAGTTCGACAGCAGGCTTAACTACTCTCAACTCGCCTGAAGCACTTTCCAGTGTTTCCATGTCTGAGTCACAAAGACGGTAGTAGAGTGTGTGTTACATACACCACTGATCTTCACAACACCAAAGAGAGAAAAACACCTCTGAGCCACTTGGCCTCAATAAAGCTGTGTGAAAAGCATGGAACGCCGATCTCATGCTCTATAGTCATGCGCAAGTGCAAATGCAGGCAAGCATGAAGACATAAAGATATAGAGAAGCAAGAAAGGAATGATGGAAGACAACAGCAACAGACACACATCAGTGTGGTACTTTAATCCACTCTCTCTCCAAATATACAGTGGATATCTGTGCTCCAGGGTATCACTCTGTCCTACAACGGCAAGAGAGCAGCCAATAATATCCACTTTGAGTTCATAAGGCAAAAGGGTTGCTTCAGAACACAAAGAATAGACGGATTTCGAAAAATAGTGCATTTTCTGTAAATTCAGTGAACCTCAGGCAGCTCGTCTTGTCTGAAGTGTTTGCAGCTGGGAGTCGTGTACCTGGAGTCCAGTGTTTTGGCCGATGCATGAAACTATACATTTTTAGACATAAGTTGTAACGGCCACCATTTTTTTTTGTGAGTATTTATTACATGGTGACTGTAAGTGCAATTTATAAATACCTTATGCTTTCATCTGAGGTAATTTGCTTGATGCCTATTCTGAAATTTGATGTTTAACACTAATATATATTGTCATTATTACAGGACCTTGAGCTTTATTGTGAAAGGTTTATGTGGAAAATACACAAGCGGACGGCGGACCCACATGATGGTTTTACCGTCATTGTTGCTACTGAAAGTATGCGTACAAACAGTCGATGGCCGTCCATAGTGTGCTTATTTTAAATATACCGTATTTTTCAGACAATAAGGAGCACTGGATTCTAAGGCGCATTAAGCGAAACAAAACAGTCAGACAAGTCAAACTTTACTCAACTCAGTCTTCTTGCCACCTCCACTTCTGTACAATTGATTCATTAATGTTGAATTCTCTTACAGCTGCTCTATTCCCATGTTGCAGCAGTATATTAATGACTAACCTGGTATTGTGGATGGATTATCTCAGTTGTTCTCCTGACTGAAGGTTGGTCCGTTTACAGCATCCTGAAATGCGATTGGATTTGTCCCTAACCATCAGGAACCCTCCCGTTAACTTTTATCGAGCGGAAAAAAGTTAGCATTCATCCTCCAGTTTCACTGTGTTTATGTTATGCTAACATCGCTGTGTAGCTAGCGATCACATAGCACATCATTATACACCAGCTAGTCCAAGTTCAGTAACCCTACAAACGTCACTGCTGTTTAGTTTTCGGTCTTCATTTATGTTGGAAGTGATAGCAGAGCTGTACGTTTTATTTTGTTCAGAAATCTCTCAGTCAGAAAATGATATATCACGTTTAGGTGCCGCAGTGTTCATTTGACTTTGGGACCTGAAGCTGAGGGAGTTTTGGACCCAGATTACGCCACGAGGCTCCTGACTACGGCAGCCGTAATGCTCCGACAAACCATCAAGCGGTGCGGCTTCATTGCTTACCAAAGTTGTACTAAAACATTCTTTGAAAGATTTTTGACCTCCGTGTACCACATAAAATCATTTGAGGTCAGCAAGCAAAACCAGAATTCATACATAAAGCGCACCAAATTATAAGGCGCACTGTAGATTTTTGAGAAAATTAAAGAATTTTAAGTGCACCGTATAGTGCGGAAAATACGGGAAGAGCAAGAGAGAAATTGAAGAAATTAATATAGCCACTACAGTGACCATCAAAACGATGAAAAAAATATTGACCAGCTTATTTTATGACACCACAAAACAAATAATAGCGTATAATATGAAACAACAGATGTTTTCATATCGTCATCCAATATATTTCATCATATCGAACAGTCCTATATACACCGTTTATAAAAGATGGACGTTATTACAGGGATGTCAGCCATTGGTTCTGGAATATATATTCTGAAGCTGATATTATCAAGCTGCATGGATGGAAAGCACATACATCCATACTTGTTAATTAGCACTAACAGACTAATTACACTAATTAGTCTAACCTTGGGAGAAGTGAAGCACAGATGTCTTAGAGTGTCTGTTCCTCGCAAAAAGCCATGTTTGTCACAAAATTTGAAATAAATAAATAAATAAAAATCCCTTAAAATAAAATTAGAGGGAACAGTGGACAGGTTAGCAGAGGTGACACCTAACAGTTATATCCGTTTTTGCATAAACGCTTCCGGTCCTATAGAAGTTTAGGCAAAAACAGCCTCTGGCTCTGACCTCTGAAAATGGGCTCAGTCACTACTTTTACATACTTTCAAATAAACATATGAATGAATCTACCCCTCACTCAAGCTTCATAAGGAGACTTGTGTCCATATTTTATACCTCTGTGGGACTGATATTGGGCACATCCCAGCTAAAAAAGCTCAGCTCAGGTTTTGAGAAAGGGACAATCATGCCATGCTTAAGTGTACCTGCTGCTAGCAGGAGAGACAACGCAGCATGAAGGAACTTGAGAGTAAAAGGCCAGTAGTTTAGAGGCATTTCACGCCTGCTCTGCCAACAGCTTTTCTTGTTAACTCACTTGAACAAAAAAGTGTGGTCAAGCAAGCTGATTGAAAAGGTCAGACGAAGCCTTCACCCTCAGTTTCTCTCTATTCCACTTCATCACTGTGGTTTTGCTCAGTCAATGGTCTGATTTAGACTTCTGTGCGAAATATATAATATAAATACATAAGTGGCCAAAGTCATTGCCCGGATTTGTGCTGGTGAATCATGTGTTAAGTACTGTGCGGTTGCAGTACTGTTGTATTTATGTTGCCAGCAGACAGACACAAAGTAAAACGCTGGGACTTCCTGCCCTGGGTCCCCACTCTTTGTTGCGGACATTTTTCTTTTCCCCCCTGGGGGCACTTCATAGTACGTTCCCTCATATCCATTCCAATAGTTTCAGTAATCTACCTCCAGACATTTCTTCCATTGAGACCATGACTGTTAGTTTGAGTGATAAATTCAAAACTGAGGCAAAAAAAAAAAAACGTAACCAGAAATGGACAGGAGGAATCGATGGTACCGAACGGGCCAATCGCATTGTGCGCTGTGTTACCCCGACGTGTAGTAACACTTCCAGGGAGATCTACGCATGGTTTTGGCAACCTTTTAAGAAGGTTCTTCATTTAAGTCAAAGATTTCACACTGAAGCGTAAAACAGCAGCAACATTTGCTAGCAAACTTTAATCAAACTTTAGATGTAACATAATAACATCTACCTGATTGTTACCAATTCATGTCACCTGACTCTCGGAGCTCCACTGCACACCTATGTGTTTGTGTGTGATTGGGTGCACTCACAGTGAAAACAGAGAAAGGAGAGACCAGCATGTCCATGAGTATCAGCCGTATACATTAAAAATTCTGATCTTAGTTTCATTATTTATTACAGCATTTATAATAAATCCACATTCAGTAAATTTTTAGTCTTTGGTTCATTTATTTTTTACAAAGACAAGAAAACAATGTTCCCTTGTGGTGAGGTAAACAGCTCACTAATTTAACACTCACTAGCTCTGCACTAGAACTCAGTGTCAGCTCATACCTGAAACCAAGGTATCTCTACTGTATCAGACAAGTGAAAAAGTTGGGTAAGTGTATCTCTGTTATTACCTTGCTTGAATGAAGCATAACAGGGCTGCTGCCAAAGTGTGTGTCTGCCTGCCATATGAGAGTAAGTTCCAGCAGCTGCCCACACCCAAATCTGCCACTGGTTACATAAGATACGAACTATTATGGTTGATCTGTTTCCTTGTAGCTATATATTACACAGCACACTGCAGTGCTTCTTTAACTATATGGAAGAATGTATTAGTGAAAACGAGTCAGCGTTCAGCTCACAATGAAGTGGGAGTGGGTGGTTAGCGGAGAGTCTGTGGATCAGATGGTGCACTACATGAATAAAATAATATTCATGCACTATCATACATCACATTTCCGTAAAAATTCACATTGGTGTAACAGCTGCAGTGTGGTTATTTGTGACGAGAAAGTGACTAACGGGCAGGGGACTTAAAAGAAGGAAGTAATGGGGGATGAGAGAGGAAGGCTAGTCCGTCCATACCATTCATACTACCCCATCCCCCAGTCTAACCCAGCGGTGATAGTAGCTGCTTGGTTCACTGACATCATCTGTGATGCCAAGTCCACCCCCTCATGCATGCAGCAGCTGATGCTGTGGCCCTCTCACTGCCTCCTCAGCTGTTTTCGACTTCAATATTAATGCATTGTGTGCTAAATAATGCATCGCTTAAACGTTGATTCATATGAGCACAGTGACTGTATGTTTTCTTTTATTATTTTTAGCACTGTGCACACTGTTATGCCTGGGGGAGTCACTGCCAATCACCTCGTACTGGATCATAAACAGATGCAGCAGAAATACAATGTGTGCTGTGTTATATGGCGAGCAGGCACTCCTTGCTAAATCGAAGTGCCAGTTTAAAACGCCCTGAACAAAGCAAACTAGATGCAAATAAAGAGGACTAAAAGGTCCACAGCCCCACTGACCCAAGGGTCAGGGGCCCCTGTGTCAAAGCTTTTGTTAAGAATATTTTTTAAAAAGTGATATTTCTTTAAGGGACTCTGGCATCGAAAAGCAAACCCATCCGAGCTTCATAGTCCCAGTGTTTAAAATTCAGACAAGTGAGTCTGTGTAAATACCCCTAAAAGAAACTCCACTAAACCCATCTCTTTCTGCACACAGCGATAATTGACACCAGACCACGTCTCCCCGATACGTGCTGCTCTGTTACGGGAACTCTAAGCCAGGCTCCGTTCAAAAAAACTGACATTTTATAAGCAACACCATAACTGTCCAAAAGGTAAATTGACCCAGAATCCACCTCCACATATAGAAACAAATTAAACTCACAGTTCGTCATTCAAACGTCGTCTCATTAAAGCGAGGCTACACAGGAGGGGGGGAGACGTGCTTCGCTTTAAAACGATGCCATATAGTGAAGTACATATTATTTGGTCAGTTAAATTTAACGCCGGAGTGTTCACCACACTAAATCCATAACCCAGGAGATGAAAACTGTGTCTTATTCAAAGGCTGATGTTTGTATATATGTAAACCACCCTAAAACGGGCCATTCGTTAACGGAGCCTGGTGTGCAATCCTCCAAGTCAATACCAGCAGAGCCAGAAACCAATGGGAACAGTTAAGGAATGTATTATAATAAGCTTATTTGGTGGAAAGAGCCACCGGCGTGTTGTGAAGAGCGGTGAACTTACAGCGATGCTGGGAACCGCGGTCTCTGGTCGCTCGATCATTGTGAAGCCGTACTGTTACCACCCAGCCTGCAACGGACACTCACCGAGGCATACACCGATAAACGTCCGAGAGGGTAACGAAGCAACGAGAAGCTCCCAGCTTTCGCACTAAATAGCTGCTGTTTGGTTCAAGGAAATACTAACTGTACGTCTAAAAAAAATGAATGAATGAGGTTATGGCCGCTTACGGATACTACACACGGATGGAAGCACAGTGAAGAAGAATACTCCAACGGTCGCTTTTCCACAGGCGGAACACCAACGGGATTTATACAAGGCTACGTCCGGTTGGGAATTTCAGAATAAGACGAGGAGCGCGCCTGTACCGTGTATGGCTCTCCTGTGTTTTAGGATTTTATTAGAAAGATATCCACTAATCGGCTAGTTTATTTAGATTCTTTTTAACAACAACAACAACAATTAAAAAAAGGCTTTATTGGAACATCACTAGCACGATCACAGATAAAAACACATAAAAAAATAAACGTATATAATTTATATGTAAACCAGTGACTGTAGAAAACAGTGTTTTCTATAGCCATTGATGTAAACACAGAGTCAAGCACAGGGTCTTTCATTCCCAAATCCCAAATCCAACAGGAAAACAGCCATTTTAAAATGAAAGTGCAATTTTGGCAATATTCTTCCCCGTTTTCAGGCCTCTTACTGTAACGTACTCCTCGGGATTTCATTACATTGACATGAATGAAATCTAAACACCTTTGTGATGCCAAATTGCAAAGCTTTTTACGTTTCATGAAACGGGGTGTTCATGGCAGCATGTGGAGTTTCAATCACTCGACACAATGTCCAGTCTCTCCCAAACTTCACAGGCACGATGACAGTCGAGCTTGGAAAAAGATTGATATGCCATTTGTCAGCAATGGTTAGAGTGCTGTGTAGGGGAAAGAGGAAATGCAAGGTAGTTTATAATCATCACTGAACGAGATGAAATTTTAGCTCGTGTTCTGTTGCAGAGTGTGACATTGGGTTGGCATTACTTTTTATTTTTGCTAATCGTATGCTTTGGTGTTTTTGTGAGGTGTGGGCCACACCCATGTGGGAGTGGAGATTCTGCACCAGTCCAGCAGCAAGCTATTTGGAGGTGAGTACGGGGAGCAGTTGAGTGTCCCAGCACCAGGCTAACAATCCAAGGCTTTGGGCTCTGTGGATGTAATTATGAAGCAAACATTTTGTGCACTTAAATATTACCGTGTTAATGACACCTGCATCAGTACCTTGT
>VUQR01031801.1:0-14539 GCA_015108515.1 Hemichromis elongatus | reverse complement strand
GCTTTTGAAATAGCAAACTTGGAACTTACATTCCATAACAGGACATGTTATCAGGGTTCTTAGTTGTTAATATCAACTTAGTATACATGTTGAAATGTTGAAGGAGAGGACTCGGGCGCAGACTGGATTCAAAGGTAAGTTTAACAGTTTATTTACAACGATATATACATGTGACGGAAAGTCCAGGGAGTCCAGGGGTGGTTTGGGAAGGGAAAAAGGTCCGCTCACACACTTGCACCCGACACGAATCCACACATAACATCAAAAATGTCAAAGCAAGAGAGAAATTTGAAAATAACTGGAAATGAAATCACTCTAAATCACTTACCTAACCGGTCTAGGCAAAGGCCGCCCTCCTGAAGCTCATTAAACATCCACAGTATTGTTCTTCTTTTCTTTATTATTATTAGTGTGGATGCTTATTAAGCATCCACAGTATTGTTATTCTTTTTCTTTATTAGTGTGGATGCTCATTAAGCATCCACAGTATTGTTCTTCTTTTCTTTATTATTCCGTTTTATTCCGTACGTTTTTTGCCATCTATCTCCTCCGACACCGTTCGACATAGAGAGACCGTTCAACCAACGTTAGATTCCTCTTCTTTTGGACATGACTGCTTCTACTTTTCTCATCTTTAACTTTTATATTTTTTAAGTTATTCCACTTTTTTCAACAAAAATTTTACCATGTATTTCAATGGGAGGGTCACACAATCCCAGCACACGTCCTCCTGAAAGTGGGCGGGGCTTAGCGCCGGAATTCCTTTGATCTCAAAATCGTTCAGCTATGAGCATCCACACTGCAGTTTCTTCAGAAAATGCATTTAGTTAATATTGTCATTGTACTGTTCCAGTCCAGTTGGAGGTGGTAATGTGTTGACTCATCAATCGCTAAATAGTAAGACAAAGATGAAAAAGAGCAGATGAGAGGAGAACAGTTGGGCAAAACTACAGGGCCATGGACAGGATCACCCAACACAAGAAGTAATCAAACCTTGCTGGGAGAAAGGCGGGAAACAAAGAGCTTTGGGTGGGTTGTGGGTAGACGAGCAATAGAATTTAAACTGGATCAGATAGACATCAGGCAAAGAGTACCGTTACCAGCAATACTTCCATGGATACTTCCTGAAGCCACAGTAGATTTCACATTATTGGATAAGAATAAAGATAAGGCAATTATTTTAAATTCTCATACAGTACAGGCTTAGATTTACCAGTGTAATAATTATGTTGAAATATATACAGATGCATCAAAGAAAAAAGTCTCAAAATGGTGTAGCAGTTGTGGTTTATGGTGGAAATAGCGAAAAGGATCAATGATGGCCTGTCAGTATACGCTGGAGAAATGCTCGCAATACCATTGGGTAGAAGACATGAGGCCATTAAAAGCAATTATTTGTTCAGACTTGAGCTCATCATGGGTCAGTTCACAGTGTAGTCACTAAGAAGTTAGAGCAAGATATTTTAGCAGAGGTTCAGAATACACATGATGGGACTTACAGTTGTGTTTTTATGGATTCTGGCGCACTGTGGAAAAAGTAAAAGCAAAGAAAGAGTTGCAAAGAAAGCTATGAAACATGGGGTAGTTGACCTGGTTATTAGCTTCGGTCAGGCAGAGATAAAGAGTAATGTAAGGCAAGAAATGAGGAAAAGATGGCAAAAATAATGAGTAATGAACTAATCATGTGATTCAGGTGTGTTGACTTAAGGTGGGACCTAAAACCTGCAGGACACCGGCCCTCCAGGACTGGACTTGGACACCCCTGACCTAGTCTAACCTGTCTCCCCTATGTCATGTTTGTGTATTGTATGTATTTTTCTTGGTCGGCTGAGTATCATGTCTCTCAATTGCCCCTAGGGGATGAATAAAATTCTCTGAATCTGAATCTTCCTCCCACAGTCCACTTTGTGCACTTTGACATGCACTTTGTGGGAACAGGTTAATTGAAAAATCCAAATTGCCCATAGGTGTGAATGCAGGAGTGAATGTGAGTGCGAATGGTTGTTTGTCCCTGTGTGTTAGCCCTGCAACAGACTGGCGACCTGTCCAGGGTGTACCCTGCCCCAATGACAGCTGGGATAGGCTCCAGCACCCACCGCGACCCTGAAAAGGATAAGCGGAAGCAAATGGATGGACGGATAGACTCCTATGGGGAAGAGAAAACTATAGAGCATGTTGTATTACACTGTCAGAAGTATCAGGTCGAGAGGAGACAATTGATCCAAAATCTCAGTAATATAAAAATAAAACTGTAACTTATTGGCTTTTGCAAATGGAATCAGGAAGTAAAAATTATCAGGCATTTTTTCAATTTTTAAAAGAGGGAAAAATTGGGTTTTTGTGTTTTTTGAGCGACGTTTCAGTTCATACTCCATACCACTTGGTGGCGGTAATGCACCATTTAGTTGTTTGCCAACCACCAATGAAAATGTAAAAAGGAGAAGAAGAAAAAGAGCGGATGTTTATGTCAATGGAGTAAGCAGTCGTTATTTTCAAAGCGCTTTAAGGACCGTTGTCTTGGTGCTGAGTGTTTAACTCTGTAAACAATAAAACGCAACTACTACTTCGATAAACTACACCGGTAACATTAGCACAGTGGGTTCGCGCTAACACCTAACCGGCTTGTAAGGAGGTGAGAACGGACAAGTTCAAATTAGTTAACATCGTTAGCCAAGCTTGCTAACACCTGTTACAAAATCTGTTTTGAAATATTGTTGTGGCCCATTGTCCTACACTTTGATAAAAGCGCATGCGTACAGTTGTTTGAAAAACTTTGAATTTGTTTTATAACAAAATAACAATTTTGTTTATAAGATCACATTTTGCATTCTACACATCTGGCTTTGTCTTTGTGTTTACTTCTGTGTGATATAGTTGTTGTTGTTTTTTTCATTTTCATGTAGGATTGTTTTCGTATCAGTGACTGGAAGCTGGAAATATAATGGACAACCTGGATTTCTCAGAGGAGGAAATTCAAGAACAGTTAGCCCTCCTTGGCTACAAAAACATACCGAAGCACAGACTGCTTGAATTTAAACAAGGTTAAACATATATCTACCAACCCTTCTTAAACCTCCCAACTCACATTGCCATATTGTTTTGTTGCTTAATATATTATTGCACACTGATTATTTGATGAGAATATTAAAAAAAAATTAATTCTAAAAATTGTTCTGTTGGTTTTCTTAATTTTCTGTCATATACTCATATTAAACATAATCAAAGTTTCAAAAAATGAGCTCAGCAAATAATTGTTGTGAGTTAAAAGCTCAGGCTTCAGGAGTTTCAAAGAGTAGAGATAATAGATTTCTCTAATGTGGTGTTCACACTATGAACTGAGGGGCTGTACAGAGGCACAGTATAACATAATTAAGGATTATTTTGAACTGTGAAGCATGCAGACCTACTCTGGCAGAGTCTAAGAATAGAATTAAACGTGGAAATGAGAGGAATTACAGGAAATGATTGCACATATGTAAACACTGCTGATTTGAGGGAAAACTTTCATTTTTGTGATCAGATCTGGATGAACTGATTCGACGAGGGGAGTGGAACAGCCTTTCCTCATCAAATGAGAAAAAAGCCAAATCTCAGGAAACCACAACTCAGCCAAGTCCTTCTGCCTATACCAAAGAAAAGGGTCAGAGCACTCACGTTGTGATTTTTAATGCTTCACTCTTATATCACAGAATAACCTCTAACTTGAGCTCTGTTTTTCTCCACAGTTAGTCCACACTGCTTTAAAGGCACCGGTGAAGGATTCTTCCTACATGCAGGCAGTACAGACCATGCCAGAAAGGTAAGCATTACTGCAACATGCAAGTTTTTATATATTCATTTATTTTTGCATTAATTGCTCAATTGAGCCAAATGCTGTTAATGTATAGCTACATAAAATCACGTCAACAGTGGCACTACTTTGATAAGTAACAAATACAGACATAGTCTTAACTGTATTGGTGTCAGGTGTGTGCGATAAATTAAAAGCATGTAATGCCACATCCAGGCACTCATCAGCTGTTGTAACGGAGACTGTGACTCGTACGCTCAACACTCGGTGGCCCAGAAGCTTAAGCACCCTCCTGGTGCTCCGAGCATGCTTCAGGTGGAGCAGGATCTTGAGGATACCCTCCACTCACCATTGACGGATAGCTATACATCTTCCCCAGACACCCAGGGGAGAAACTTCATCAAGAGAAAAGTTCTGAGGTAATTTTACAAATTGTCTGCTCGTTTCCTTCATTTGTTTGTCAAGAGTTATTTTTAGTTTTATTTGTCTTTCCAACTATATAACAAATAACGGCTGGATTTTTCTTTGTATTAATAAAAAAAAGTGTGTAAAGAGTAGGATTTCATGCATTTCTAGGAATTTGAGCAAAACAAAGTAAACTTGCGTCACATATTCTAGTTGGTTAGTCAGGCTGCAAATACTTATCATTTTAGTAAGAATGATTAGATAGCATTTTATTTGGAAACAGCTTTTCAGATCAAATTTGTTCTGATTGCTAATAAACCAAGTTTGTTTGGGATTTTTTTTGTTAAACTCTCTATAACCGCTACTGGCTTACTACTGCAAGAGTTTTTGGGTGTATGGGCCTGCGTGCTTACTGTCTGAAGTGTGGATTAGTCCTTTTACTACTTTTTATTTTCAGTTTTGTTCAAAATTTTAAATAAATGTGAAATAAAACCTGTGTTTTTCATCATCTCTGACACCAATCCTAATTTTACATAAAATAATTTTTTTTACATAAAAATAATAACTTAAATTTGTATGTCGACCAGTAATGTTATTATTTTTATGATTGACACGGAGACTGTTTTCCCCCTCAGAAAACACAAAGGACAGTATCTTGTCTGTGATGAATCAGTCTACAGTGAAGACTCAGGTAACAAAAACTAATGCACATTGCAAAAATTCTGCAATATCTTCTGATCATGTGCTTTTAAGTTTTATTGTTCTAAAATAATAAGTCTTTGATTTTATGTTTTCATTAAGCTGTAATCTAGTTGTGCTATATACTAATTATCAAGTGAGATTTTTTTAGGAAGCTTTACTATAATAGAATTTTAAACAATAGGTAAACTGAAGTGCAGAAATATTCCAATTCAATTCAATTCAATTCAATTCAATTTTAAAGAATAAATGTAGACTGAGTATTGCTGAAGATATCTAGATTTGTGAATCACAACATGTTTTTTAGAAAGTTTCACGTTTATAGTTGAATTTTTGGCCTTCATTGTCTCACAATGGATGGAAGAAACAACTATTGAAGCAAGCAGCATGAAAAAGTAAACGCAACAGTGTAATCCTTTTGGTCAGCAGCAGTGGGCGCTGTTCCGGTGAGAAGAAGTTGTTGAGGCTTCAGCTAATCCTCTTAGTTTCTTCCTTAAGTCCCGTGTCTTCTCAGATCACACACTCCTTACACCTCAGTAGCAGAGCAAGCTCAACATGTACAAAATGTGTAGCCCTCAGTCAGGCGAAGAGAGCGAAGATGACGAGAATTCCCTCTCCTCCTCTTTTTGGTCTGATGGAGAAAAGGAGAAAGAAGAAGAGGATGAGATTGAGCGAATGATTCACTCTAAACCAGTCACCGATGCAGAGGATTTACTTCAGGGAGCTTCAGGGGAGGGAAAGAGTGGGTTGAACAACCAGAGGAATTTGAGCAGGGAAAGTTTGGATGAGAGAAGTAGTGATGAGGAGGAGAAGGAAGAAGGGTGTAGTAGCAGTCCAGAGAGTCCAGCATCAAGTGTGATGACCTCCGGCTATGGGACCTACAAACCACAGGAGCAGGAGGGAGCAGAGTACAGAGATGACCACACCATAACAGAGTTTGATCAGGACAGTCGGGGGGATCTGTCTGAGATGAGAGACGATGAAGAGGACAGTCAGTCACTCAGCACCTTTGGTGACTTTCTAATTGGACCTGCACATAAGCCAGACTTCAACAAACCTCCAGTGTCTGAGTTAGAGGTCGGCAAGTTTCTTGATTATGTGGTGTGCTGTAGAAATGGTGGTCCACGCGAAATCGTCCACGTCACAGAAGGGCAATCGGAACAGAAGAAAAAACAGGCAGCTGAGAAGGAATACAATCTACATGCAGCATGTGAAAAGAAAGCACCAAAAGAACAACATCGCACGGTTCAGGCTGAGGACATGTTCCTGCTGAGCGAAAAGCAAAACCAAGAAAAAGAGGTGCACGACCTTCATGAGCTCAGTGAGGTCAAGAAAGACGTCGGAGGAAAAGGGGAGTGTGAAGATCCAGATGAGTCTTTGAGCAACAAAGACATCAAGTTTACTGACTCCAGAGGGACCATTAGCTCGACGAGGATGTATGACAAGATGTGTGCAGAGTGGGAAGGAAAGCTCAGACAGAGCAGGGGTAAACAAATGCTACTGGTTACTGTGAGGAGTCTCTGTTTTTGATGTTTGGTCAAAGGCTCAGAAATTATCTGCAGGTTTTAGCCATAAAACGGTCAGCTTTGAATAATTCACATCAGAGTTTGGCCAGGTCTCGTGTTTTGAATAATGTTTGCATGTGTGTAAGTAATCGCTGTGAGCCTTAAGCTAAATGCTCATTTTAAGGCCATTTTTTCAACCCTTTGAGGGACAGCCAATCAGAGAAATGTTGTCTTGGAGCTGCTTATAGAAAGAGCAACTAAAATGTCCTTCTGTTAGACAGTAGATGAACCAAGAAGCAGAACTAAGGCTCACTATAAAAAAAAAAAAAAAAGATTATTTTGAATAGAATAAAACTATGTAGCTGGAAATAAGTCAACTATGTCCCTTTTAAAGTAGCTGAGGGGAAAGTGTTGGTTTTGCGTTTGCAGGTACAGCGAGCTGTCTGGAAGAACGACTGGCTGAACTTGATTTAGAAGCATCACATGAGCAGGAGTATGAATCAGACAGTGAAGACCTGGACGATCAGAGCGACACTTGGAGCTCTGAGAGTGACAAAGTCTCTTTAAGCGCCTTTGAATCATACATGAAAGGCATGGTGGGTAATATAGTCTCTAATATAGCAAATTTATTAGAGTTCTCTTTCATAGTGTGTCTTCTGTCCTATCGTCCTTCTCTTCTGCCAACTGGTGTGGGGAGATGGCTGCCCTTCCCTGAGCCAGATGTTTCATCCTGTTAAAAGTATAACTGAACATGTAATATCTGTTTCCTTCTGTTTTTCTTTCTTTGTGGGGGAAGCAGACTGGACCTAAGAGTGATGGTGACCAAAGGCCCAAACCAAAGTCCTGTAAGCTGGGAATAAACTACAATACCAATATAAAGATTTTTCTTTCTACAAACTTTATATAACCTCTCAGGTGGATTTTCATTTCAGTTATCCGGCCAGTAATGAGCCAAAAATACATAAGGAAGACTGACCCAGTAGCCAAGTAAGTTTAAAAACGCAGTGATTACAAAATTAAAAGGACTGCGTGTTCTGTTGGAGACTCACATCTGCAGTATAATAATTTCTCATGTCTGCAGATATTTCCAGTACAAGCAGCTCTGGGAGATGTTCAAACTTTCAGGAGAGGCAGACAGGAGGGCTCTGCGCTCAGAGATAAAGGTAGAAAATATAACTTCAATAGGCACGAGTTAGCACTCTTCACATAGATGTTCAACCATTTTTGTGGGATGTTATTACAACATCAGAGTCTCAGTAATAGAATGACCAGAGTCTGAGACTTACTGTTTTGTTGTACTGCAAAGCAATGTTTGTTGGAAGTACTTATGACTGTATTTTTTTATTTTTTTTAGGAACGGCTCGCATATCAGCCTCCACCTGTAAGTTTTTCTCCAGATTTTTTTTTCTGCGACACATTTGTCGCCATGTTGATACAAACTATATATATATATATATACACACACACACACACTGTTGCATAGATCACAGTTGGAGACTCAGAACCTCTGAAAGTGATCAGCTTTAGTGGTTAAAGTTTCCCCCTCGTCTTGTTGCAGCCTAAACCTCGAAGAGTTTACGTGCCTAACACCTACATCGTGCCGACAGAGAAGAAACGGACAGCTCTTCGCTGGAAGATCAGGAATGATTTGGCCAGCGGTCTCATTCCGTACAAATTTAGCTAATGATTACACTCTGCATGTTGTTTTTACATACTTTTATTAAACTTTTGAATTTTTTATTATTGGAGTTATTTATGAATGACTTTCTTGTTACAAACAATAAAAACAAAGAAAATGTGACTTTAGTTAGTTACTACATTACAGGTCATCTGGTTTAAGGAGAGTCAGAGTAGGGTAGTTTAAACGGGTAGAGAGGTGTGTAACGCTCATCGTGCCAGAGCAGCTTGTCCTCCAGAAACTTAACCGTTTCCAAAGTGAGGACGACGGCTTCATGTTTCAGCATGCTGTGGACATTCAGACCTGAGAGAGAAAATATGGCAAACTGAGTTTTACATTTAACATTTAAAATCCTGAGCTTTTTAAGAACTGTTAGAGGTCCATAGACACAGTGCTGCAAAGACATCAATGCATTAAATATAGTTTTACAGGAGGAACACAAATAATACATTTTGTTAAAACGCAATTAAGAGAGAGACAAAAATCTGTGAACTGACCGATTGCTGGAATGACATTCACTGTCTTCAAGTTTGCCGTGGCCTGAAGGATGTTTTCAGAGAAGTCTTCACCTCTAAAAGCAACAACAAAAACGTGAGCACTGAGCAACAGTGGGCGTCCAGTCATGGAGATTAAAACAGATTTAAAGTTGATCACTTGTACAGAAGTGCTGCTAAAGATACTCACACATCCACTATTAACACAGACTCTCCCCAGTGTCTGTGTCTGATGAGGTCAAGCAGGTACTGAGAGTCTGGTGTGGGGATGCTCAGGGAGTCCACAATGTGAAGATAATCCTGTGTCAACAAGCAGTTCAAAAGGGAGGAAACGTATACAGCTGTCAAGAAATATTACAGATACGTAATGATGTAGTTAAAGTCATCATGTATCCGATTCTCACATTTGTTATGTGTCTAATTTCAGTGTCACATATAAAAAAAGGCTTTTCTTTCTTTTTTTTGACCACTTACAAGTTTGTCAGTGTCACCGATCTGCTGCTATCACTCTTTATGAGAACATAAAGGGTGAAGAAATTCTCCATCTAAAACAGTGTAATTATCTCCTCCTCTCTTTAAGCCAACTTTCTTCTAAGTGGCTAACCATAGCAAACAAAGGGTCTAAACAATAGGTGTAGCGGTGTGAGATAACTAAGGGTTATTGCCTCTGTGACATCAAAACAACAGCAATAAGAGTTTGAGATAAGCACAATGAAAATGATATCTTGGGTGACAAAACAGCTGCTTGTCATATGTCACTGCATGTTTTTACAACTCTTATTACAGATGTTATCAGCCTCTACCATCACTAGCAGCTGTGTTTGCTCTTCAGATGAAACAAAGGGGGGTTCTCTTACCTGAGCCATCTTGGAGCTCAGTGCCACTTTGAGTCCTTGCACTCGGACTTTCATGGGTAACATGTAGTAGTAACTGGTGGGACCTCTGGGTCCATGGGACACCCCACCTGAATGAAACACAGAAGCAGTCAGACCATACTGGCCTCCAGCATGGGAATCCTTCCAGATCAATCGCACTGAAGGGCGATCGTGTTTCTGGGAGTTATGACACAGAGACGAGCACACGCTGGACTATGAAACAGGGATGTTCATGTTTAGTTATATTTGGATAAAAGGAGAGAAAACAGCAGACATGGAAGAAATGAGAACACAAGTTTAACAGTAAGATCAAAAAGAGGCACCTCCTCTCCATATCGGTGATCGGATGCTTCCATGCCGAGCTCGTCCACTTCCTTTCTGTTTCCAAGGTTTCCTGCCTCCACCACTGACCTCTGATCTGACTTTTGTGTGGGCGTGACTCTGCGATGCGAAGACAGCCATTAGTCTACTTATCATTTTCTTCATCACCCACAATAAAGCTCAAACGTTTCTGCATTTGATCATCTTCCTCTGTCATATATGCACTGTTACGTACTCCTAATGTGCTCATGTCAGACACAGAGCTCTGTCTGAGCTGAAGTTTCACCTGCCTGCTGTTCAAAACACTTATTTGCAAGCAACAGCCAATCAGAAGAAGGTCTCATTTTACTGTTTTTTAATCTCCACAGATGTGAACTGTATAATTATTAAATTACATTTAAATAAATAGCATAATCTTAAGTCAGTGTAGCAACATATGGTAAATAAAATGTTCCTAAGCTTAACGTGCTTGATTATGTGATATTTATTACAAAAAGCTCAAATGTAATTGAGCTTTAAAATTAAATGTGTAACTTACAATCCTTTTGTAATTTCTCTGCCATGTTTCAACACTGTGTAGAATGTCAAGCCTGAGGAGTGACAACAAAGATTAACTTGTATATTTCAGTAGGTGCTGTGAAACGTGTAGATTTGAATGGAAATGCTTTCAATAGTAGCTTGGTTACCTCGGGGGAACTGCAAACACATCGGGGTGAAGCTGAGCCACACCCAACGGCTCGCTGTCCTGTCTCTCCAGAGTCTCCACCCAGGTCTGCACAGGGGTCAGGTGAGCAGGAACTGCAGCATCACACTTCCTCAGAAGAGGCAGAGAGGAGTCTGCAGGAGGTGGTGGACGCTCTGCAGGAGGACATAAAGCAGCAGTCAGTGAGGGAGACTTTCATGTCTCCCACCCACAATCAGGATCAGTGTTATCAGGAACATCACAATATTTGGCTTTTGGAGGACAAACAATAACTCTGAATAAATCAGATTTTAATTCAAACAATTTTCAATTTTCAAACATTACATTTATCTATCAAGTACAGAATAATAAATACACAATTATGGAAGCTACAAGTTTCATACTCAATCTGTCAGGATCCACGAGGTTGGTGGGCAACAGTAAATTTGGAGGCAGAGTGCTCTCATTAGAAAACGAGGAGGCGAACTGAGGAGTGGGAGAAACAACTGAGGATGAACCAAAAGGACTAAAGAGCAAGACAAACAAGTATTATATTAATCTTATATACACATGCTCATACACACAATGTTGCACTATAGACACTGATTTTCAGCATCTAAAGAAATTAAATAACACCAAAAACGGCTCCAGATTATTATTTTGCTACCATTTGGACAGACCGTTGTTTACTACTTTGGAGTGTTTTATGAAATAAAATATTTCACACCAGTTGTGTGCAGGGTTGTGGTTAAGATACAGAGAGCGGCTGAGGTATGTCACTCACCCTTTTAGCGACTCCTCTGCCACAAAATATGAAGGACAATCGAAGCATTTCGGCTATTCTTTTCTTCCACACGCTTACACTGTTAAACTGCTCTTAAATCATTTGAATACAACATGATAAACGGGATGACAGCCTGCATCAAAGGTCGAGGACGCTTTTCCGTGTGGCGTGCTTGTGGCGCGTCTTGATGACATCACACCACCATCTATTGGTTGGACGCAAAGCGACAAAAAAAGAGCTTTTTTTCACCTTACAACTTCAAAACACAAAAAACGTTAGACAGATAATAACTGATAGTGGATCAAAATCGCCAGACAAAACAACAAAAAAAAACTTAAAAAGACAATACTTTTGTCTATACTTTGTCTATAATACTTTATTATATCTATAGAAACACTTTTTTTAGAACACCCCAAATTATGTAGTTTAATGTCTCATTGAACTCTGAAATGAATGAATAATACAAATAAAAAAATATCATGGAGCAAAATGTATTCTAAACTTTTGACTCATGAAAGTAGCCACCTTTGGCAGATAAAAGAGCTGAACACACCCGTGGCATTCTTTCTACAAGTGAAATTTAAATATTCTTCAGAGAGTTCTTCACATATCTATTGCAGAAGTTCCCATAAATGTTTGGCACTTGTAGGTCTCTTTGCTTTCACTCTTATGTCCAGTTAATCCCAAACCAATTCGATGGGGTTTAAGTCTGGAGACTGTGCTGGCCACTCCATGGTTTCAAGCTTACCACCTTGTTCCTGAGGTAGTTCTGGAATAGCTCGGTCTTATGTTTTAGCTCATTATCTTGCTGTAGGATGAACCCGTGACCAACTAGGCGCATACCAAAGAATATTGCATATCATGCATATCACTGTAGAAAGTTGCGGTAATTGTTTTGGTACAAGTCACTGACCCTAGATCCAGCAAAACTGCCACAGACCATTACACTGCCCTTTTTTGGGGGGGGCTTTTTCAGCTTTATTTGATAGACACAGTGAAAAAAGGATAGTTAAGCAGGGACAAAGAAAGAGGGCATGTGGCAAAGGTCCACAGGTCAGATTCAAACCAGCTGCTCTCAGCCAAATGGCTCAGCACACTGAGCTAAACTGGCGCCCAGTTCCTCCTCCATATTTGGCAGTTGATGCTACACACTGTGGAACCATCCTTTTGCCTACTCGAAGGCGTACAAAGATCCTGCGTGATGACCCAAAGATTTCAAATTTTGATTTATCAGTCCATTACAGCTTTTCCAGGAAATTGCTCTCACTGACACCTTGACCATTTTTCTTTCTGTTTTTTGTTTTTTTGAAGTAGAGAAGTAATCTGTTGACTCTTATCTATTTTTAACTTGTTCCTAAACATAATTAGTTTCTTGAAATCATGTTATAATAGGTTTACCAAGATTGTGCAACTGGTTGGAGTTCATCTAAGTTGGCAAGCAGTTCAGTTAAAACAATAACTGGAAGAAAAAAAAATCCAGAACGGACAAGGACCCTTATCTACAGCAACACATACAACTTTGATAAGGGCCTTTCTGCCTCAAAATGCCCATAAAAGACCTGGAAGATCATCTGAGGAAAACTTACTCTGAGGATCGGAGGCATGAGCCAGTTACCATTCCGAGTGACATGCCTCCTATCCAGGCACCTGAACACCGAAAGCACATAAGGACACCTATATGGAGTGAAGTGGAGAAAGTAGTGAAGCAGGCAAGAGCAGCTTCGGCCTCAGGACCTAATGGAATTTCATATAGGTCAAGACTTACTTTCAGGATGTACAGTTTTGTGTGACAGCTGAGAACACCACCACAGCCTGGCAGCACCTGGGAATTGGAGTTATGGCAGGCTGCACGATTTCCCCTCTGGCATTTATCATGGCAATGGAGTTGGTCATGCAGGCATCTCGGTGGGTAGTCGGAGGTGAGAGACTCAAGAGTGGTTTTCGTCTTCCTCCCATTAGAGCCTACATGGATGACTTGACCATCATTACAACAACAAAGCCATGTACTAGACGATTGCTACAGAAGCTCCAGAAAAACATCGAATGGGCAAGAATGGAGTTTAAGCCAAGTAAATCTCGCAGCGTCTCCATCATAAAAGGAAAACTGATAGCCGAGCAATTCTATATCAGTGGAGAACCAATCCCAACAGTCTTAGAGAAGCCCATAAAGAGCCTGGGGCGGTGGTATAACGCACATACTGTGCAAAGTAAGATAAAGGTAGAAAATATAACATCAATAGGAAAGTGTTGGCACTCCTCGCATAGATGTTCAACCATCTCTGTTTTCATTTTTGTGTGATGCGATAGTCAGTTTCTCAGTAATAGAATGATCTGAGTTATAAACTTCCTGGGATTTTTTTTTTTTTTTTTCATTTTACTGGGCTGCAATGCTTGTTGGAAGAACTTATGACTGTATGTATTTTTTCAGGAATGGCTTGCATATCAGCCTTCAACAATAAGTATTTCTCCAAATGTTTTTTTCCATTAGTCATTTGTCCTTTGGTATTGACACAAGTTGTGTCAACAACAAATGTTTTGTCTTTATTTTCATGACCATTTTCATATTAGATTCTCACAGAAGGCATCAAAACTATAAATGAACACATATGGAATTATGTAGCAAACGGAAAGTGTGAAATAACTCAAAACATGTTTTATATTTTGCTTGTTTGATTACTGCTTTACACACTCTTGGCATTTCTTGATGAGCTTCACAAGGTCGTCACCTGAAATGGTTTTCCAACAGTTTTGAAGGAGTTGAGATGCTTAGCACTTGACGCTTTTGCCTTCAGTCTGCGGTCCATCTGATCATAAATCCTCTCCACTGGGTTTAGGTCAGGTGACTGTAGAGGCCAGGCTATCTGACGCAGCATTCCATCACTCTCTTTCTTGGTCAAATAACCTTACACAGCCTGGATGTGTGTTTGGGGGTATTGTCCTGTTGAAAAATAAATGAGTAAGTATTTTCCCAGATATTTTGTTCCATTACTCATTTGTCCTTTGGTATTGACACAAGTTGTGTCCAAAGAATAGAATATTTCCTAATATTCACACACGTAAATGCCCTGATCACAGTGTTACAGTGTTTATATGTATATATATATATGTATATGTATATATATACATATATATATACATATATATATATGTATATATATACATATATATATACATATATATATATACATATATATATATATATATATATATATACATATATGTATATATATATATATATATGTATGTATATATATATATGTATGTATGTATGTATATATATGTATGTATGTATATATATGTATGTAT
>VUQR01031800.1:0-33704 GCA_015108515.1 Hemichromis elongatus | reverse complement strand
CATGCAATTCATACATAACAACCAGATTCTTACTCTGGATGGCATTACCTCAGCCTCCAATAACACTGTGGGGAACCTTGGAGTCAGTTTTGACTAGGATATGTCCTTCAATGCACATATTAAATATGTATGACTGCTTTCTTCCATTTGCGCAACATGTCTAAAATTAGAAACATCCTGTGTCAGAGTGACGCTGAAAAACCACTTGTAAGCTGGACTACTGTAATACTTTATTATCAGGATGTCCTAAAAACTCCCTGAAAAGCCTTGAGTTAATAAAAATGCTGCAGCCAGAGTACTGACAGGGACTAGAAAGAGAGAGCATATTTCTCCTGTATTGGCTTCTCTTCATTGGCTCCCTGTTAAATCCAGAATTGAATTCAAAATCCTGCTCCTCACATACACGGTCTTAAGTGATCAGGCCCCATCTTATCTTAATGACCTTGTAGTACCATATCACCCCATCAGAGCGCTTCGCTCTCACACTGCAGGCTTACTTGTTGTTCCTAGAGTATTTAAAAGTAGAATGGGAGGCGGAGCCTTCAGTTTTCAGGCCCCTCTTCTATGGAACCAGCTTCAGTTTGGATTCAGGAGACAGACACTATCTCTACTTTTAAGATTAGGCTTCAAACTTTTCTTTGTGCTAAAGCGTATAGTTAGGGCTGGACCAGGTGACCCTGAATCCTCCCTTAGTTATGCTGCAATAGACGTAGGCTGCCGGGGGATTCCCATGATGCACTGGGTGTTTCTTCTTCACTCACTATGTGTTAATAGACCTCTCTGCATTGAATCATACAGGTTATTAATCTCTGTCTCTCTTCCACAGCATGTCTTTTATCTTGTCTTCCTTCTCTCGCTGCAGCAGATGGCCCCGCCCCTCCCTGAGCCTGGTTCTCCTGGAGGTTTCTTCCTGTTAAAAGGGAGTTTTTCCTTCCCACTGTCGCCAAAGTGGTTGCTTGTCATATGTTTGTTGGGTTTTTCTCTGTATGTATTATTGTAGGGTCTATATATAGTACCCGAAGGTGACTGTTGTTGTGATTTGGAGCATTATAAATAAAATTGAAATTGAATTGAAACTGTGGTGTGTCACATGCAGGAGTTGGCTTTTTTGGTCTAAACCAACAAACTCACCATCTGCCCTGAATCTTCATCTACTTTCCCCAGATCATTACTGAACCTTATCACGGCGGATTTATTTTTAATTATTGTAAAAGAAACTATTTTCAGATCTTGATCGTGAGACGTTGAGTCATTCCTGTTGCAAATCACCCATTTTCAGCCTCGACGGTGACACGGTGACAATGAGCGATGACGCTGCACTCGTTAGAAGAGTTTCTGCTTTCAGTCTGCGAGACAAATCAGCAGGGAGGGCGACGGGAAGGAGGTGGCGGAGGAGGTCTTTCTAGATAAATGTCTTCTTTTATCGCCGTGGTCAAACTTAAAGGAGAAAGTGACAGACAGGCTGGTGGCTGCATTTCCCAGCTTTTCTGTGTAATTAGTGCTTCATTTAACAGAAATCAAAGCCTGCAGCTTGACATTTAATTTCCTCTTGAGCACTGCTGTCATTATCAGCTGGATGGAACGCAAGGTGGCGGACGTTCTGTGTCCTAATGGCCAGCATAGAGAATAATTCAGCACTGATTACTACGTTCAAGTTTATTTTCCCCAACGATGTCATCAGTTCTTATTTGAATACATGAAAATTAGCACAAACAAGTGATTCTAGAGTTTAGCTGGTTCAAGTGAAATTTAAATGTATATTATTTCTGTATCAGAATGACTCACAAACTGAGGTTTTGCCTGACAAACGCCACATGTTGTTCAAACAGTAAGACTGGTCTATGTTCTGCTTATATTAGAAATATATTTATGCCTTTCTTTTAGCTTTGTAAATGTACATATGCTAACATGTCAATACCAAATACCTTCAGTATAAGTAGAAGAGTTATCCTCAAACCAGCCACTGGGAGAGGATAAAGCTGCTGTGCTATTCAGGCTCCGTCTACACTAACCCGGATAAATTTGAAAACGGCGTTGCATTCGCCCTGTGTCATTTCTGTCTGCAGTTTATTTGCTTTCCAGGTCTTTGAAACATCGCAGCAAAACGTGGAGGAAAAGTTTTTTTAAATGGACTAACAATGAGGTGGAGTTGTTGCTGCGAGTAACACAAAAGTACAAAGTTGCAAAAGCGAGTGAGCATGAACACACTGGCATCAATCTTTAATAGGGCTGTCAAAACTGAGAGCAAACAACTTAATTGGTCACATGACTGGATCATATGACTAACATGCGTCAGTCTCCGTTTTCGCTGTCCACACTGTGATGCGAAAATGCCGTTTTCAAATGTGTCCGCTTTCAGTGTTTTCAAAAAGCTCAGCTTTCCTTGACCAAAAACGCCGTGTGAGGGGTGAAGAAACGGAGAGAAAATCAAACAAACACGTATTAGTGTGGACGTGGCCTCATTTATTTATTATAGAGCACAGGTTTGTTTTCTTGAGTTACACCAAGGCTTCATCAATTTGCTATTAGACCTTCCGCTTTGCAATTATGACCCTGAGCTATTCATGCTACTGTGTAAAGGTGCCACCTATGAAACTGGCCTGCAGAAGTAGCACCTGGTTTCTCAGGTGTGTTGTCTCGGTCGGCGTGGGGACAGTCCAAGCATTTCTACTCTTAGGATAGATGTGCTACATTTTAACACACCACTCAGGGACAACACATTTTGTGTGCATTTTGACACAATGTGTCACATTTTTTAAATTTTATATATTTTCAATACATTTTTAAAAATGAATCAATGTATTTATTTTTTACACACATTCTGTGAAAAGTCACACAAAATGTGTTAAATGTGTCCGACGTATTTTTTGTGTCATTTTTTAACACGTTCTATCTAAGCGTGTATTTAGACTGCAGCTGCCATGGCTCGCACTCGAGCAAGAGTGACGGATTCATGACCTCACAAAACAGGAAAAAAAAACACAAATAAAAGCGCAAGAAAAAAATCATAAAAAATGAGAAACACTCAAGTCTCCATCCAGCTTTAATCGAAGCTGCAGTTCACCTGCAGCAGAGCGCCTCTTTGTCTCTCTGTGAAAAGTCTTTTTATCAGGTGCCGGCATTCTGCTTTTACTCTCTGCTGTGAGCCTCAGAGTTATTAGATCAGGGACACGAGTCCACCGGGGGAGTCTGGACTCAGCTGGAAATGAGCAGGATGACCAAACCGAGGATGGGCCGACACACCGTGGCAGTGCGGAGGTTTCTCCACGCTGTGAAACCTGATCTGGTAATTGGAGGGCGGAGGAGGTAAAAAGAAGGTTTAAAAATGAAAACTGTATTTATAAAATAATCTCAAAGGGGAAAAATACCACAGCTCTGCAATACTAGCTGTCATACTTTTACGGGGAACCTGATCAATGCATCTTTAGTCAAAAGATTTAATTATTGTGCTGCTATTAGATCCCACTTTAAACACTGCGAAGATACATATGATAACACAACACAGCAATCGTTATATTTAACGACAATTAGCTAATATATTGCTCTGTTTATTTCTGTCCTTTCGATATTTTTAGTGGTTTATTGGTACTTTTGATTAAATTCTGTCCTCTCAGAGAAGTCTGAGGAGCTGTGGGACTGACCAGGAACTTATCTAGGATGCACGTCTCCCAGTGTGTGACAGAAGGCAAACACTCCTCTGTGATCCTGAATGGGTTGAATGGTTAAGAAAGTGGATGGATGCTGTATATGTGGGGGGATTAAGAGGTGGGAATTCTGTGACTGACCCGGTTAAATATATATTTTTGGGAGTTCCTTTCTCAAAGTGGAAAATCTATGGAGTAAAATATTTGAATCAACTTACTGACAATTTACTGTTAATTATATTAAGACTGAGAAAAAAAGCATGTGCGCTTTATATTGAAATGAACTGACTATGGTTGTGTTTAGAAAACAGTGCAACATTTGGAAATCACCTAAGAAACCAACCACACCTATGAGCGGTCTTTGGGATTGTTTTATTTGAGCTCGTTTACTAAATCAGGCCCTCTCTGCACTATTTGTACCACTTAAACTGAACCGTGTCATTACCTGAAGGCTAAGGACTGCTAGCATGTAGCTGTAGCTGTAGCAACTGTGACATCGTTGATTTTTCCTGATATTTGCGTTGACCCACAGAGGTCCAGAAATAGAGATATGCAAAGTGAACGATAGATTAAAGCACTGAACCTGGGATCTTTTTGGAAATCTCCTCTCAGGAAGGTTTTTTTTCCCCTTTTTTCTTAGGCAGACAAATGTTTTGTGTTCTTAGCCACGGACATTTCTTTATCAGGTCATGAAGGTTGTAAGAAATGGGAAGCCATTTAGTCAAACACTAGCATCTTAATTGTCTCTCAGCCACATCGTGGCATTAAATATTTAAATGTTTGGGGGCCATGTTTGGAAGCACCATGGTTCTGTGGGGGCCAGGCAAGCACATTGCCATTAAGCCCACAATAAGCCGGTAAAACACTGCTTTATGGAAAGAACAGCCTTGGCTCCTTCAACTCCAATGACGGGACTCAAACTAGGAAAAACAGGCCCAGAGCAAAAGTTTTGGTCATTTTTATCAAGTAACCAGTAAAAAAGAAAGAGTCAAAGGATCAGAATGAGGTGAAGGCTTCAGCCCCTTGAGATGACCTCTTACCCCCCTGAGACAACCTCACCTGCTCACCCCCGCTCCTCCCCCCAACCTCCTGCTCTTCAGCTGCCACAGAGGGAATCAAACGTCTTAACGCTCCGATAGGCCCTGCTAAGTCATGCAGGAGGGAGGAGACGAGCTGTCAGAAACTCCCATCATCCTCTCTGGAAATACTTTCCCTAGAGGCTGTTGGCTATCCAGTGGGTGGACAAAATAATGGAAACGCTCACCAGATATCAATTCCTTGGATTCCCTTTTGGCTTTAAATTAATTCATTCTTTAAAAAAACAAAAACAAACTCAGAAATTGGGAAGAAACCCATTTTGAAGAGTTTAAAACTTTTGACAGTCTCAGTTAAAGTGAAATATTCAGAGCCTGAAAGCTAACACACTGCAGACGCAACGGTAGATTCATGTGGTCTGCATAATAAAACATATCAAAGTAAAGTATTGCAGCAAGCAAAATGCAAAAAATGCAGGAAGTGAAACATTAGAAGAGATTTAAATAAGGTTAAAAAACAAGTTTTTGTTTTTTCTGACTGAAACACATTTACTCCCATCCACCCCGGCTGCAAACAATTCAGATCCTATGAAACCATTACAGTAAATATTCAGAACCTTCGGAGTCCAGCAGGACTAAAAGTGCTCGGCGGGTCAGACAGGAGCGCTTAAACACATTTATTTTCAGATCCATGTGCGTATTGAGCACCTAGTGAAAGTTTAAGTAGTTTTTTTATTGTTCAACAGGGCCTCCTTCGATGTAGCAGTTAGCTAAATGCATGCACGGGCTGCCTGCATTTATGGATTCAATAATTACACGCTGCCTTTCTACACTTGCTTGTCTTACAGTTCACTACATTCTTGATTTGAAATTGTTCATTTTTATTAGGGAGAAGGTGCTGTTGTGATTCCTGATCTTCCAGGTATCCTCTTCAGAACTTTGCATTTTTTTGGAGGAGGAGTTTGCGGGTTGGGCTGATCGCTGCTCAAACAGAATTATCTGTGAAGGAAACCAGAGGAACACCTGTAACCGTCTGACATGTAACCTGCTGGAGAGTAAAGTGTTTATCTCTGTCACATTTTCATATGAGTGCTCTGATTCTTGTTTGATTTTATGATGGTACAAAATTGTAGTTTTAGTGTCACTGTACTCGGTCTGTGACCCAGTGTTTTGTGTGTTTTAGTTTTGTTCTTTGATTATTGGTATTTTCTCAGTATTTCCTGGTTTATTTTGAAAGAGTCTTGTGTGTCTTTAGCTGTGTCTCAGTTCAGGGGCTGCATCCTTCAGAGGACCCGGCCTTCGCGGACAGCCTTCGTCGCATCGCTGTGACGTAATCAGCCTTCAAATGCGGCCTCCGAAGAATGTGGCCCCTGAATTGAGACACAGCCAACATCATTGAGTTTAGTGCCACTTCCCCTGCGGCGTCATTATGTTCATTCTAGTCAGCTGTTTCCCCGTGTGTTTACACATCCCCTGATTACCTCCTGTGTGCATTTAACTCCTCTGTCTTCCTTTGTTCATTTTCAGGTCGTCTGGTCTTTG
The DNA here is from genome assembly GCA_015108515.1 of Hemichromis elongatus. Lineage (NCBI taxonomy): Eukaryota > Metazoa > Chordata > Actinopteri > Cichliformes > Cichlidae > Hemichromis > Hemichromis elongatus. Next base: position 27,484 of record VUQR01031800.1, on the reverse strand, counting down.
GCTTCCCCCTTTCGTCATAGTTGTTTCATAGTTGTCGCTCCTGTTTTTTCCATTGCTCAAGTTTGATGTTCACGTACACGAGCCACTATAAAAGGCTCACTTTTGGAGTTCCTCGCTCCAGTGTCCGCTTTTGGGTCCGTTTACAAAACACACCGGCGTACCCCGCCGTGACATTTAGCTCCTTTGGTCTTTGAGTACAACGCTTAAACTAAATAAGCTTGTCAACACAAATAGGTTCAGGCATATGCAATCAATATAAAAAGCTCTTCGATCTATGAGGAGGCGAGGGCACACCCCATATCTTCCAGAAATTTTGAAGACATGTCAAATTTTGCTTCAGATTATTTAAAGAGTCTTCAAGAATACTTCTTCAGGCTTCTTGAAGGACATTCAAAGCTCTTCTGTGGACGATCGCTTTTGTACCTCTCTGCTTACCGCCTCGTACTGATGACCGTTTGAACCGAAGATTTGCATTCTGCATCCATCACTCCATCAAAGCTGCTGCCACTGATTTTCAGTCCAGTTCTTGTATAATTTGGCACAACTCAGCTTTCATCGCCCTGCTTGTTTATTAAGAATGGCTTCTTCACAGCTGCCATTCCACTCAGACTATTTCTGATGAGGCTTTAGTGAACAGCAGATGGATATGCTGAATTTCCAGATCAGAAGGCACAGATCTTTTCGGTCCTTTGTCAGGTCTTTTGTCTTCGGTATGAGAACAGAAAACAATTGGTGGAGAGTCCAAGACTTTTAAGCCCTATTGAGAGGGTCCTGGACCCTCTTGGAACCTGGATGACCTGGATGACTGAGGACCTTCACAGATATGTTTCATCTGTTGTAGATATTTTTTCAGCAGTGTCCTCTTTTGCTATCCACTTGTTCGGTTTTCTTAATATTTTAAAGACACTGCACAACATGCCAAGTTGTCAGGTAACAACCTCCTGACACTCACCCTGTTGGTGGAAAAATACAGTTTTATAGTCATTGAAATGTTACGCTTGGCAAGCAAGTGTTTTACAGGTAAAACTAAAGAACTGGGAACAAATTGTGCATTTTTATGACAGGCTGCTGGTAAGAAAACCACAGAAGATGCAACTCAAAGTTTTTGCTTGTTACCTTTTTCTAAGTTTGTTATGTTTAGATGCAACACTAGATCATCATTGGAGCTTGATGCCTTTTTAGTGCTCAGTGTTAGGTGGCTTAACAAACGAGAAAACAATCCTCTCAAATGGTCAGAACGAAGCTAAACTAAACTGAAAAAGACTGAAAGGCAGGCAATGTCTAAAGAAAACCTTTGAAAGGACTCAATAAGTCCAGAGAGCTATTGCTCAACATCACTTTATAAAGTTACAAGAAAGTCTGGCTCCTTGGAAGCATAATTGTGGTTGCGGGGAAGGTTGATAGATCTGAGCTTAATCAGCTCATCACGCCTGCATAAAAGAAGAATGAAGAGGGTCCTGTCGTCGTTATTGGTGTGTGTTCAGCTGGGAGCTGAAAAGCTGCAGCCGTGTGTGTTTAAGTTAGAACAACTGGAAATAAAAGTGAAAAGCGGTAAAGTGTGAAGGATGCGGTCGAGTCTGTCTTTAATGCAAGGGATGAACACCACTGATCGCAGTCAGCACGAGATTTTGGCCAATTTTGGGAGCTCTAGAAGATCTCCAGTAATCACTGTGATACTTCTACTTAAATCAGATATGGAGTTTGCTGTTAAGATTTGCAGAGATTAGGACTCATATGCAGGTGAAATAGCAAATGGTGGACCTAGCAGGCTAAATGGCTACAACAAGCTCAAAGCAGAAATTTAAAGTTTGCAGTGAGGCCAAAATCCATCAGTAAAGACTTTTGCTAAGGGATCTTTGGATGTTTATAAGAGGTGAGATGTGTGTTTTTAAGCTTATTGTGGAGTTCCAGAAAGTTTCAGCAGTGCAATCATACCAGCATGACAGTTACTTGTTGAGCCTTCAGGGTTGAATTGGTGGGTTATCTAATATTCAATTCTATTACTTATCCTTGTCTCAACACCCAGTGTGAATATGACGGAGAGCTCAAGCATAACAAGCAGAACCATTACTTTTAAGGGTAAAATAGAACCCTGCATCCTTCATGGTGAAAGACAAAGTGGAGCAAATGAAAGCCAACAGGAGCGTAATGCTGTGTGACTGATACTGGGCTTGCTGTCAGCCTGATTCTACTGGGAGAAGTGGGATGATGACAGATGAATTAACGCGCTGACAGCTGGCGTGGAGGGACGGGTAATTGTTGCTGAGAGATGGCGAGTGTTTTCTGTCTCGCGCCACGTTAGACGAGGCCAATCAATCTGAGCTTTTATCTGAAAGCGCCAAACACACCAACTCTGGCATGTGCGACACGAACCGGCTCCGTGTTAGCGGGCGTCGCAGAAGTCACGCCTGTTATTCGTGTTATTTAACCGTTGAGGTTGTCACGGGTGAAGCCGGGTGGGTGAGATGTGTTCAGGCAGGTTTTGTCTCTCAGTAGATCACAGTGGAGAGGACGGAAGCAGCACTGACCCCATTCAACACAATTTGCAAATAATTCTCAACATGTGTCCTCGATGCAAATGCCTCAGAGATGCTGGAAAAAGCCACCAGGCATCATTCCTCTCCATGTTTTCCTTCCCTTTTTTTTTTTTTAACAGCGGGCACATGTTTCTCTTTCAGTACCCATTCTTTCATCTCGCTCAGTGTTAATGTTTTCTTCCCGTTTTTTCAGGATGCTGTGAACTTGTGGCCCAGTTCACACCCCGGGTTTGGCAGTTCCAAACAATGTTTTGTACGTTATTTTATTCGTAGGAAAACATTTAACTGTCAGGAAACTCTCCCCGTATTTCTGATATTTTTCATTCATTTGGCTAACTAGATATGGGAAGTGGGCTCTGTCCTTTTTGTAAAGGTCACTCTCCTTTGTGTAACTGGGTGAAGAAGTCCTAATAAAATTAGTCTCAGAGATTCAGTGTGCAGAGTTTAAGAAAAGCAAATTCTATAGCAATGGTACATACCAGCTGTGCAAGACAATTTATTTCAATAAAATTTTATTCATATAGCCCTAAATCACAACAACAGGTGCTTTATATTATAAGGTAGACCCCACAATAATACATACAGAGAAAACCCACCAATCATGTGACCCCTATGAGCAAGCACTTTGGCGACAGTGGGAAGGAAAAACTCCCAACAGGAAGAACCCTCCGGCAGAACCAGGCTCAGGGAGGGGCGGGGCCATCTGCTGGGACCGGTTGTAGTAAGTTAAGAACTTTTTCTGTTTATACACATAAATCAGTAAGGCCTTCAGGAACAAGCGTCAGAGGCAAAAAACAAAAACTTTCTGTGTGTTTGTGAATGTCGAGTTAGGTGCAGACCATTGAAAGCCTCATAGAAACATTATACCAAGATTCAAATCTTTAGCTTGACAAGGCCTCAACCATCTGACTGCATCACAGGACCATGTGAATGTGAGAAGGGTGAAGAGGTACGCATGTACATGGTCACTAAAGTTCACCATAGACATAAAGATGGTGGCAACAGGTGACCTCAAGAATAAAAGGTGGCAAGAATAAAAAAAAAAAAAAAATCACATTAAATATTTTCACCAAGTACTGAATGTGAATCTAAAGGAGAAAGAAGCATCACTTTCTGACTCTATGCCTTGAAAAATGATGCAGATCGTAGGTTCAGTCGCTTTCAGTTTGCATTTTTGTTTTGTCAGCATTCAAAACTCCTTTAAATCACACACAGTGCCTTAAAAGTGTTGAGCTAGCTGTCGCTGTCAAAGAACTTGGTGCAGCCACGATGCAAAGCTGCATTTCACTGAAACATTTCCATAACAGACAGCTTGTTAAAATCTGTGGGAGTGGTGAGGGATCGAGAATCAGAAGCAGGGTCGAAGTTTCTGGCACCTGCTTAGAAGGTGGATGAAGAAGAGGATGTGAAGAAGACAAAAACTCTAGAAAATAAATGATATAGAGAAATTTTACTGTTTGATGCAAATACAAAAGCTTAAGTGTGTCAGTCATGTTTAAAAAAGTGTCCACAGTATTGTGAGCAGCTTGACCACGTGAGTGTGTTTTATGAAAGAGCAAAAGAAAACTTAACATTTTTAGTGTGGATGTGGATCCGTTTCCTAAAATCGTGAAATAAGAGTGAGCTCTTTGAGTACCCGTCTTGTTAGTAAAATTATTCCACATGATGACATCCTCAAAGCTCACAAAGTAATAAAAAATAATCATTAAAAACAGTTTTGGGTGCATCCTGGTTCCTCTCGAGGGGACCGCGAAGCATCTCTGATCTGCAGTCTGATTCTGGTTCCTCCATCTTCATCCGTCTGATATGTCTCACTCCCAGTTCACTGTAATCGCTCTGTGGCTTCCATTATGCTTACTCCTCATTAAAATTTTATCAGCCATGGCAAATTGCGAAGATTAGAGAGGGAGGGAGGGAGCTTTCGGGCTCTCCAGCCTGTTCACAGATTTATTTATTGTTGCGGATCATCCGGGCTTATCTGCTCCCAAAAGCAAAGACAAGTTCCCCTCGGATGGCAAAGGTCATGAAATCTGATCTCCCAGCATACATAATGGCAGAGAAGAGGAGGGAGGTGGAGTGTTTAGTTGGTCTAAAGTGTTCTCGCCCACACATTAATATTGTAATACTTTAATATCATAAAGTTTTGTTCTGCCCTATTGATTTCTCAGAGATGCATATGAATATTTATGGTATCGAGTGCAGCTTGTAAACTTTGAGTCAGTCATGCTTTGGCTAATTATAGGCTGAAGGCAGCGCGGTGGCTGGAGCTAATGAATCACATTCGTCCTGTTTGCTTCCACCTGCCTCTCAGGTTCATTGGCGGTTAGCATGAAAGCTAGAAAAAAAAAGATTTTTCTTTGAAGACAGACAACAAATTAGCTGCTGTGTGATGTTGACAGGTGGACAGCAACAAACTCACAGACACATTAAAGCTTTAATGAGAGCCAGACAAACACACCAAAGAGTGTCAGTGTTAGAGAGAAAGGCCACAGAGGAGACTCCAGGTGTGATTATATAAAGAAAAAGCTCTCAGAAGATTGCAGACGCTGCTCACTGCTGAAACAAATATTCTCTTATTTTGGAGCGAGTCATCTAATGATCTATTTATCTATCTGACCGTCTATAGAAGAATGTAAACTTTGCACTTTGGTTGATCATTTCTTTGTTGTAACTATGATTCTTGGCAATAAATCAGCAGAAAAGCGATTTATTTCCACTTGAATGGCGGCACGTCACAAAATGCTCAACCCGCAAAATCCAGCAGACGTGAGATAAAACACGCAGCTTTCCACTGATATATGACTGATTACCAAGAAGCATTGTTACAAAAAAAGATAATCAACCAAACACAAGTTTTATATGTAATAAAAAGAAAAACAATTTGGACTGAATCCAGATGTTTAGTATTTATTTCTTATATAATATAATTCTAAAGAATATACATTTAAGATTCATACATTAAAACAGCAAAACTCACTCTTCCCAGGATGACACATGACTGTTTCATAACAGCAAAAGAAGAATTATTTATAATGCACAAAATCTCAACAACAGTTGCCTCAAAGCAGTTTATACTGTAAGGTGAAGACCCAACAAACATACAGAGAAAACAGAAGAAGAGAACAGCGATCGGATGACCCGCTGTGAGCAAGCGCTTTGGCAAGAGTGGCCAAAAAAAATCCCTTCAACAGGAAGAAACCTCTGGCAGAACCAGGACCAGGTCTGCCTTTCTTCTTTTTTTCCCTTAATATTTGGTAGAAATATATATTTAAATTCAAACACAAGGCTGAGGCACCAGGTACAGCGAGCCTCTTGGGTTTCCTGAGTTACTTTTAAATCATTATTCTCAGTTTTTTTTTTTATTATTATCCCTGCTGAGCGGTGGCTTGTTCAGCGGTGAGAGTAATGACATGAGTTTTGTCTGATTTCAGGTCTGAGGGTGACAAAAGTGTTCAAAATACTGCAACTGAAGAAAGTTTTGAAGGATAGCTGTGATTTACTCCAAGCTGGTCTGTTTCCCATTAATGTGGCCACTGTGGTTTTATGACTTGTGCAAACGTTGTGCTCTCCAGCTCTGCTTTGCTGTTGTATGATGCGTGTAGCAAACGGAGTTACACAAAATAATAATTTGTAAGGCTTTTCTTTATGTTTTTGGAATTATCTCGGTTTTTTTTGTTTTTTTTACCCAGTTATTATCCCCGTATTTTTAATCCATAAGTAACTGTAGCTGTTCGTGGCATAATGTAGACAACTAAACTGAAAGGAAAGTAAAAACCAATAGAAATGTAAGTAGAAGTTGTTCAGTCTTGGATTTCGTTTAGTCAGAAGACCTTAATTCTGCTTCACTCCAGTCTGGTTTGCAGTTTATCTGATGTGATGCTGATATTTGCTAACACGGGCATTAAATCTGCCAACATTATACAACATGCTGTCAGACTTGCTGTGTGAAGCAGACAGTTGGTGCACACGGGCAGAATTCACCGGCAGGTGAATCTCTCCTGCTGTTTGCTGAGCTGCCACATTGCCGCTGATATTAATACAAACTGCTGACCCGAGCTCGCTCGCTAAAATATTGGCTTATTATATGAGACATTATTATCTCGGTGTGTCATGTGTCTGTTTCTGGACCTCTCTGACCTCATGTGGTCTTCCTGCTAAATGGCTGCAGGGGTCAGAGTGGATGCTCCGGTAATGAATCATTATGGGACGAGCTCAGCGACGGCTGGAGGAAAAGCGCGGCCTCCGGTTGGTCTCGGATCTTGTGTTGGTCAGGAGGCCAAAGTGAAAACACAGCTGTTTACAGCTGGTAAAGGTTGACCTCTGCGACCCCATCGGGAGGAGAAAATCTGTAAATGCTGGCCGGGCGGTTCGAAATAATGTGAAAAAATATTCTGAAGTTATTGTTTCCCAAACTTTTAACTCAACGGTTTGCTTGTGGAATCACATTTTGTTAACCATTTTCTCCCAAGAAGGTTTAAAAAAAAAGAAACCACATTTTTTTCTTGCTGCTCAAATAACTCGTTTGAATGAAATGCAGCAATGTTTAATAAAATATGTCTTTATTATCCTGTGGGAACCGGAATCATTAACAGCAAAGTTCAAAGTGGCGACCTCCTGATCTTTGCTATTGCAAATCCATCAGCCAATATCGTTTCAACTCATTCAGCTAAATCAAACTCCCCAGAGGATAAACGCTTTCATTTCTTTATACTGTGTAAGGAAAAAGAAAATCTATGTTAACGCGAGATAAGGTAATCCTATTATTACACAGGCAGGCTAAATAGGATAAAACAAGGTTTCTGATCTTTCCTGCCAGTTAGAGAGTTTTCTAGTTCGTATGCTGAGTCCAAGCTGAATCACGCGTGTTGTAATTGAAAGCCTCTGGGACTCATCCACGAGTCACAGGAAACCTCTTATTTGATGTTTTATTAAAACTGCCGTTACGGATTCATATCAGACTTGGTCTCACTTGCAAGTGACTGAAACTTCTAAAACACACTTTAAGATCAGCTAATAGGCCCCTTGACTTTTTTCAATATATGGAATAGATATGTCTATTCTATATGTGAGTAATTAAAATTAATTTATAGAGCACTTTACACAGATAAAAATCACAAAGTGCTTCACGATAAATCCAGAAATATAAATAATAATATAAAACAATGAGAATTAATTAATTAATCAAAAGCTCGTTTGAATAGAAATGTCTTCAGCTCATTTTTAAGAGTGTCGATGGAGTCTAGACAACGTGACGACCACGGACGAGAGCTCCACAGCCTCGGAGCCTGAGAAGTAGTCTGAGTGTAGAAATGTTCCTAGACGGTAAAAACCAGTTGCTTGGAGTGTTTCTCAAGTGACATTGAACAGTCAAACATGACACGAGACACAAGTTTCTGAGGCTCGACTGAAGTGGTTTAAGAAACTGATATGCTGCTAAACATCTGAAAACACGTGATCAGGAGCAATAATCAGAGTTTCTGTTTTCGTTGTATTAAACTGGAGGAAATCGTTGTTATTGTTTGACCTCTGACAGACAATTAAAACTCAGAAGCTTTGAAAGAACAGTATAACTGAATGTCATCAGCATAGAGATGATAGGAAATATTACTGTAACGTCTGATAATTTGTATATAAAGAAAAAGAGAATCGGACCTAAAACAGATCCTTTTAAATATACATGCAACATTTTGTTTTAAAAACACTTTAAATTTTTTCAACTTTTCACAGTTTTGTACATAAGTCCCCTAAACCTGCTACTCGATCCAGGGATACCCGCTACCCGACTTATTAGCTGCAGCTTTCATCTGCACGCTCTTAACAGCCAAACGGTGCGAACCCCACCGGCTATTACGAGGCTGTCTGCAGGTAACTTTATTGGTTAGCTGCTTAGATTGGAAACAGAGCCCTTGGATGAAAAGAGAGATCAAATAAATCTAGTGGACTCTGGTAATAAAGGCATAATCTTAAAAAAAACAACTTGGACATGTTGCGTTCCTGCACACACTTCTCTGCTTGCAGTGGTGCTGCACTCACTACTGCATTCAATGCACTGTTGAGGCAGACCCAGAGGTCAAGTACCGTAAGAGCTTTAAGAGACGGCATGTAGAGTTATGTGGAGAGATGCAAAGCAAATCTAAATTCATCAACTAAAGGCGGCTTACTGCACTCGTACAATTCAACTTCAGAAGCAACTCTGGATCTGGTTTACTCAATATCTATTTTTTTTTTGTTTTTTTTCAGGTGTTAAGGACTCCCTCTCACATACACATCGTCCTGTAGCGGTACAGATGTGCAGATTAAAGCCTGAGGTGAGCACAGCTCATCTGTGATTCAGAGGTGAAGCTCCTCGCCATACTGAGACATTGTTTACAGATGGATCTCCCTCCGGATCGCTCTCTGTAGATCTGTATCACCAATCAATATTCCCCCTTAAGTCAGTCCGACGTGATCTGAGTGGGCTCCCCCGCCTGTCCGCCATGATGCCTCCCAGACTATGAATCCAATTAAGCGCTGAAAACAAAAACAATATTTTTAACCGGGGAGCTGGAGCGGCTGCATAATTTATGATTGTCCTTTTTTTTTTTCGTATCTCTTTGAACGGGTCGAATAAAACCAACATCCATTCAATAATGCATGACCTGCGGTTTTGTTAATAGGCTTTGTAGTGGCAGTAATGTACTTTCCTACATGGCTGATGGAGATTATGGCCAGCTCCCGCCGCTTGCCAGTTATCGATCTGCTGTAATGCCCCCGGTGTCCCCTCAGCCCAGAACCCCAACCCCCAAACCACACACACACAAACGGAGTGTTTTTTGAGGACAGGATAAAAAATATCAAAATCTTCTGTACTGTCAAAATAATTCAGCGTTCTGTCTGAGTGGACTCGATTTCTGCCGTCTGTTTGTTTTCTACATTTGACACAGTGACTCTTTCAGTGCACGTCAATAATGCTACGCTGTGTTGTTCAAAGATATTGTATGTTCTATTGTACCTCACCAGGTAGGCTCAGATCCCCCTCCACGCACTCGCCGTCTCCTTTATGTAATTCTTATTTTTGTTAGAGCTTCTACACCCGCCACTTCTGTGATTCTAAAAACTGTAATTAAATCACTTGTTACTAAGAATAGATGTACTCCATCCCATCCATTCGATACAGCTTATCCTTTTCAGGGTGGCGGGGGGCGCTGGAGCACATCCCAGCTGTCATAGTGCGAGAGGCGGGGTCCACCCTGGACAGGTCGCCGGTCTGTCGCAGGGCTAACACACAGGGACAGAAAACCACTCGCACTCACATTCACTCCCGCATTCACAATTTTAGATTGATCAATTAACCGATCCCCACTAACTGCAATACAAGTACTCTAGTACCCAGGTAAAGATGTTGCCTTTATTAAACAAAGCAGTTCTTCTTTGCCCGATGCCTTTCTCCACATTTAAACTCTACACTGCAGAGTAGAATCGATCGGGTATAACATTAGGACCACCTGCTTATTGTTGCCACAAACAGACCTGACCCATCCAAACATGGCCTCCATGGCTCACACTTGTTCTTTCAGCACATCCCACAGATGCTTCATCGGACCGAGATCTGGAGAATCTGGAGGTCAAGTCAACACCTCAAATTCGTTGCTGTGCTCCTCAAACCATTCCTGAACTATTGTTGCTTTGTGACAGGGTAGATCGTCCTGCTGAAAGAGTCCACAGCCATCAGAAAATACCGTTTCTACAATTCAGGTGAGTGGTACGGGTCAAAGTAACATCCACGTGGATGGACGTTGAGAGATCTGGATTTCCCCTGTTGAGTGCAGCTAGCCAAACACCGCCCAACCAATTACTGCTACAGAAACAGGAAGTAGGAAGTTTATCTTTGATTTCTTAACATAAAACTCATAGTTGTAGGACAAAAGTGATCTCCTTAAACTGGTTTTTAGTTTTAGTCACAATTAGCTAAGATGAACTAATGTTAGCCTGTTAGCTACAACCAACCAACCACATGGCGCAATCTTTTGTACTGACAGAAGATGGCGCTACACATGTTCTCAAAACTTAAACTGTAAGAACTAGTAATAAGGATTCCGGCGCATTTCGTTTCATTTGGCACTTTGCTGTCAACATTTATGTCAGGGTCCTGGGTCTCCGGACACAGCGTTTTCAGTTTTGCGTGATTTTTGTATTATGTCAAGTTCATTTGTGTTTTATTCTATGATTCCTAGGTTGTGATCCTTGCCCGTCATGCTGTGTGAATCTCCCTGTGTTCCCTTGTGAGTTTAGGTTATTATTTTCCCAGTTTAGTTTTAGTTTAGTTTTGTATGCCTGTTTTTCCGTGCCAGCAAATAAAGCTGAGACTTTTTGAGTTCATCCCTTGTGTCCGAGAGTTTGCGTTTGGGTCCAATCCCTGCCTACACACAGCTGAAACATGACAGACCGACGCGACATGGAACAGAGGGAGACGCTGACATAAATACACAGAAGGTAACGAGGGAAGTGAAAGCACACGGGGAACACAGCTGAGGAAAATTACACATTACAGCGTAGGGAGAACACGAAGCTGAAAATGCTGATACTGAGATGTGGCCCTTCAACATAACACAGAAAGTACACAGAGACAGCTGAGAGAGAACACGATGGAAAGAGGAAAACATAGAACACAAGGAGTGGAAGCGAAGCACAACAACTCTAATCAGCATACACGGTCACACAGAGGGAGACGCAAAGGGAACACGGGCAGAGGAAGCACAGAACAGAGGGAAACATGAGGGGCAAGGATCAAACCTCGGAATCATAGAATAAAACACTGGAAACGCTGGGTCAGGAGACCAGGACCCTGACAATTTATGGTTAAATATGAGTGTTTATAGGACGTCGTGCCAAGCTTCGTCACATGCCCGCTGTTTTGGTTAAATGTCTCTTTTAACAGCACGTTGTCTGCATATATATTGCTGCCTACAGACTTTCACCATGGCACTATGAATAAGGTCCCTGGTACGCAAAAACAGTAAAAAGAAAAAAAGAAAAGAGTATTAAATATTTTATTTTAAACCATTTAATCGCACACTGCTCATAATTATTGGTTTAACAGTTTTTAATATGTCTAACCAGAGCATGAAACAGTGGTCTTTATTTTCTTTGGGTTTTTAATTTCTTTCTCAATGTAATCATGCTGCCTGTTAATATTGATATTTAAATTATTTGTAATTATCTCTATTGCACTTCCTTGCGTTGTACACATTGTTTGAAATTTTTTTGTGCCAATAAAGCTGATTGAATCTCACTGAGCTGAAAAGAGTAAGGCAGATAAGAGAGGAGGAGATGGTTTGCGTTAGAAGATCGTCTCAGCTAATCCAATAAGTGAAGCCTCTCCTTTCCTTCAATCTGATTATTCCAGTAATTAAGAGAAATTGCTGGAGCGTAGCTTCAATAAGGCTTTACATATTCAGCAGTAGGAGAACAGTTCTGATATGTTCTCCTTCTGGACTCTGATTACAATCCTGCTGACGAACGGCGCCGACTCCTGTCACAGAGAGCGCCGAATGACCGCTGCAGATCGACGGCCGTTTAATGAGTGCAGTTTAATAAGCTTCATCAGGCAGAGAACGGAGGCATCTGATCTCAAACCAGTGTATCTGAACCAGCTATGAACTGGTCACAGAGAAAATGGGTAAAAAAAAAACTGACCTCAACAGCTTAAACACAACACCAACAGCAAACACTGTGTGGACCTCTGTCTGAAGTAATTCACAAATCGAGACCTCGTTGTTCATTTTATTTAAATATACTAGAACATTTAAAAGCATGTGAAACCGTGTGAAAGTATAAAAATAGTTTCCTCTTTCTGTCCTTCCACGCAGGCATGATTTGCTCTTCTGTCTTCTTTGTGTCTTTTGTTTGGGACTTTAATAGCTTCTGTGTTTCAGTCAGACTTCTGCTATTGTTCAAAACGTTTTGAAAATACCACACACATCTATTCTTTCGATGCCACCAGCAAACCAGCAAATGTTTCACGAAAATAAGCTAGACGATTGTAATCGAGAGGCAAACAAATGATTAGGTCTTGAGATATTCAGGTCACGGTGCCTGTGCATCTCTGGGACACCTCCCGGAGGTCCTGCTCTCATCGCTTGCACCAAATCATCTTGGACATCAGACTTAGCAATCACGGAATTCTTCACCCACGACTAAGCCTTTGTGCGCAGAATCATCGCTGCTGATAAAAAACAGGAGTCCAGCTACAACCTCACAGCTCTGAACATTTTTAGTGGAAAAGTCTCCGAACGCTATAGGGCGAGCAGGAGCGTGCTTGTGCACAATCTGTCATCCCGCGGTTGGAGCTTTACCGTCACGTCCCGAGGTGTCAGGATTCAGCCTGAATTCCGGCTCTGAGATCGGTGTAACAGCAACAACACAGTCTCTTCTCACCATCCACCCCACTCACCACAGTTGTTACTTGGTTCACTTGCCTGAAAATGAAACTCAAGCAGCGTGCATCACAGAGACACAAGTGGCAGGAGATGGAAAATGTGAGCCGCGCTTAAAACTGTCACACATGCTTAAAGCAGACAAATTTGATTGGCTGAATATTGGAGCAGAGACATTTGTGTTGGAGGTGATGTTGCATCGGTTAGTTACATTACAGCTAGTTTTACTTTAAGTCTTCCATGTTTTCTTTCCTTTTTTGATGCTGTAAACAGGGAGGTTGATGTATCGTCAGCTCCATTATGTCTATCGATGATACTGATGTGAGATTAATGACTCTAATACAACTTTGTTTATTATTGAAAAATACATATACTATTTAAACAGAAAAGAATAGGCTTCACTTTACACTAGTAAAAAATCTGAAAATAAGTTACAAAAGCAGGTTTGTATTGAATATTGATGACATGGCTTTAATATAATAATGCAAAAAAAAACTTGAGATGAAAGATTTTTCCACTACAGCAACAAATCCAGTCTGCACACAGGCGTTGACACGGCGAGTACTTCGACTACTTTCACTTCTGATACTTCACTAGCAAAAGTGCTGAATGCAGGACTCTCCTTCTCGTCACAACTTTAATAGGACATTTTAAAGTTTTTTGATGGAGGGATGGAGGAGGAGACGAGGAACGAGTGAAAGAGGAGGGATGTTAGCGATGCAGGTAGTGCAGCGAGGCCAGATGGCAGCAGCAGCAGCGCTCTGCCTCGCTGATTAGCGGCGAGCAGACAAAGAGCGTCCATGTTTCACTTGTTCATCACTTAAGTGCAGAACCCAAGGTGGAGGCTGGGAGATTTCCCTCGGGAAAATGTGCCTCCCAAAGATAAGGCCGAGGCCCGGATTGCTCTCCGGGGGTGGCGAGGTACGACGAGGAAGCCGGGGGATCCAAACCTCTGAAGAAAACAAAATGAAAGAGAAAAGAAAAGGCTCTGTGGTGTGGAACGCACACAGCAGCGAGCAGCTCCAACTTAAACAGTTAAGCTTCAGAGAAAAGTTCAGTTTCCTTTTCCCATTAACTCCAACTCTGGGGAGACAAAAGTCCACTCGCAAGTTTTTGACTAGAAGTAGTTCACTTAGTTTAGAGAGCCTCTGGAGGCCGGCAGGATCATTGGGAGAACAATGGCTTTAATATGCTGCGCTTGGCCTCTGACCTCGGCTGCAGCCAGACACTCGCTGCTCTGTAATTAGGATCGTCTGCTGCTGATTATTACTGCTCAGCTGAATTCGAGGCAGCGAGCAACAGATTTCAGCTGAACTTACAGAGAGGAGAAAAACAGAAGCTGCTGCGGGGCACGGACATGTTTACTCGCCTCTGAACGCCGACAAATGAGGGTAAGATAAAAGTGAGTGATTGTGGAGAGAAGGATCATCCAAAGCTTCTGATTGCTGGGCGACAGGTTTCCCTCACTGATGATTGTCCCATTGTGAAAGCTCCGATTCGCTTTAGAGACACGGTGGCCAGAGATGAAGGCGGGAGATTATACCAACAAAACGCGCACGCGCACGTTTTTCCTTCTGAACTCGTCAGAGTTGTTGACAAAACGCACTCGCTGGCTGCAAACCTTCACAGCACCGCCGCTGCCAACAGGTCATATATTAAAAGTTTTATCTATCAGGCAGCTAAACCGATGAAATGCAGCATTTTGCCACTTGCAGATACAGCCATTAACAATGTTTTCTCATTATGATGATAAAAACATAATTGAAGCAGCGTTTCTTTTCCTCAAAACACATTTGCGGCTGTAAATTAGATGTATTTAAATTCATTGTGTTGGCGACAGGGCTGAAGAACGGAACGCAGGCCTGAATATAACAGGTGAGGAAAAAAACTCATTTAGGGGTAAAATGATTAATATGATTTGTTACCGTTTTAGTCATGTCTCACGCCGCTCTCTCTCTCTCTCTCTACTCGAGTCCCTACCATTAAATTTCAGGCAGAGGCCAAAAGTCCAGAAAAGACTTTTCAGTTAAAAAAAAATCGCCTTTTTATAAATACGAATCATGAAAAGGAACTCGATCACAGAGAGAGTCGTCCAGTATCAGGTAGCTGTTCAAAGCATAATCATTTTACAGTTATAAGTCAGAATACCTGAGCCCCATCACGGTGTTAAAAAGTGTTTAGCAGCTGTTAAAAGCTTCTAATGGTCATCGTGTAGCAAAGGTTGACACTGAAAGGATGGACATTAACGTTATTAAGCCACACTGAGCAGGACACTCCTCACGGCCTGAACTGCTCTAGCCTTTCCATCCCAGCTCTGCTGACACACTACTCTGTTGGAAGCTCAACAGCCCCTGAACAGCAAAGCTATTTTAACACATGCACGCTTAAAAAAAAAAAAAAAAACCTTGCAGATTGTATGCAAGACCTCTATTACTTGAAGTCAGCCAACCACAAAATGAACAAAGTCAGCCATTGTGCAGCAGAAGGCGGAGATGTGAGGCGAGATCGCAGCTGAAATTTAAATTAATGGCTTTTCTAATTGAAGCACATGTTTGTCAAAGTGACCGAGTGCAGCTGACACGAACTGCATCCGCTCACCTGCCCCGCTCGTGCGCCCCGCTTCCTTGGATTGGCCGACAGCCACAGCCGGGATGGATGACAACGTGCACGATAACAGGATCACATCATTCTGCGACTCCTGCGTCACGTCATTCACTGATGCACTTTAGCAGCAAGTGCTCCGCTCTTGCCACTTTCACTTTTACAACAGGAACCTGGTGCATTGTGTAGACTGACCTCCGGCCTGTGATCCAGTTGTATTTGTGTTTTATCAAACATCATGTTTGCACCATTCTGACATAACAAAACTAACATGAGGTTAAACCAGTCAGAATGTGATAGAAGGTGAGCGTACTCCTATTCCATACAGCCTAAATGAAAAAGCAGTTAGTCTGTGGTGTAGATCTCTCAGAATGTTAGAATGCTTTTTTAAAAACTTTACCAGTACCCGACATCCCACCGGTCCAACTCTGAGTCACAGGGAGCCAAAATGTGGCCGAGCACTTCCTTGAAAGCTTGTCAGTCCTTATTTGTCTTTCATACATAGACTTCAAACGGTAAATAAGATGTGAACGCGGCCGGGTCAGCATGTGCAGGCTGTGTGAAACACCTTGAGTTTAATAGACAGCATGAGGCACTAAATGCTGAAAGAGAAGCAGGAAATTAAACAAACCAAGAAAGGAGTGTTTTTAGTCCGTTTTAGTGACGGTTGAAACATCAAGTTACTGTCTGATAAACTTCTGCCGTGTCTATTTAAAACAGCTTCAGCAGCTAAAACAAAAGACGGCAAATTGGGGACACATTTTTATACAATCTACATCTAAATCCCATTTTGTTCTCCATAAATTTACACATATTATCATTTTAAACGTCTTCATAATAAGCATCACAACATCATACAGTCACTGTTTGGCAACACTCCAATCTATGTAAAGGTTTCTGTATGAAAGTGTGAGTGTGTAAAACAGAAATAAGCTTTTTTTCTGCTTGATGTCATTATTGAGTGGGAAGCTTTAAAATTCGGGGAGTAAAGGAAAAGCTGCTTCTAAAGTACACTTCTGCGAACATTCGTCGCCACTGAATCAAAACTTAAGAAATAAATGTACAGTAAATAGGGTGCAAAGGTGCTTTAGAGGTGAGCTCCAGGTGAGCCTCCTTTATGATACGATATAGAAAGAGCTTAAAGAGATAGAGGTTCCTGTAACAGCTGCTAAATCTCATTATAAACCTCATGTGAAAACCATGAAATAAATATCCTCGCATGCTGGCTCTGCAGTGCAAAGAATCAGATTCTCAGCAAGGGTTTCCATCCATCCAGGTCGAGTCTGCTGTTTATCCGATTACAAACAGGAAGTGGCCGGCTGAGTGCTCACTTCAGGGCAGCGTGAAGGGAGCATCAGTCACTGGCAGCCATTAACCACAGACTTGCTTGTCAGATTTCCCCCTTTAGTGCAATTAGACACACTTTGGGTCCATGTCTATGCAGCTCTGATCTGCAGGAACAGAGGTCAGAATGATGCCTTCAGGCACTTCTGATTTCCTGCCAGTCTGAGGGCGAGACATAATCGCTAAGGCAACCGTCTCATGGGAGTATCAGGGCATTTTTGTCCTGACTGAACAGCAGGGATTCTGTTGGCACCCTCCCTCCCGGCTCTCAGCTGGACTCTGCATCCGTTATGATTTATTAGGAGAATCTGCACAGCAGCGGGGTTGTATTAGAATAGTCATTTCTGCTGGTGCCCCCTCAAGGCAGAGATGTTTCGAGACACATTCCACAAACTTCTCAACATCGGTTGGGTGTAGCTTCTGCAAGCACACACTGAGCAGAGAAGAGCGGGATAGGATGACCCTCTTTTCTTTATTTATGCTGACGTATAGTTTAAGGAACACGAGACTGAAATCAAAGCACTGCATGTAACAACCTCAGGATGAGTTTTTGAATCTAATCATTACTCATCCATCTATTTTCTTAACTATCTGTCCAACTTTGGGTCACAGGGGCCTGGAACCAAGCCCGATCCTTCCTGGACAGCTTGCCAGTCCATTTGAAAGAGAGACAACCACAGACACACTGCAGCCAATTAAGAATGAACAATTAATGTACTAATTATTTTTTGGATTGAGAGTGAAAGCCACTGGCTTATGGCCATACCACTCTGAGCACGCCCCGACTCATCTGAGCTCAGATCCAAGTAGACTCAATATGGTTAGTGTTTTTATGCGAGGTCATCTGAGGTACTGGATGCTGTAAGGACCTAGCTCAGGAAGTACGGGAGTCTAAAAAAACAAGACAACATCTATCTACTGGACCTAGTGCGCCACCCACAGGGAAGAGATGGGAAATGATAAGAATTAGCAAATCCGATTCTGTTATCAGTATCACTTATCGATTTGATTCCTTATCCATTCCCTTATCGATTCTCATTGGCTCACCACCATCTCTACGCAGCATATCAAAGACATTACATGCTGTGTGGTCAAATGTTTGCGCATGTTAGCGGGTGTTTCCGCTCTTTGTTGTGATCAGTGTCAGGTCATTACTCAAAAAAAGTAATTACTGCCATATATCACAGAACACTTTTCTTTAAAGTATTACAGTATGTTACTTAATTACATCCAGGTTAAAGACATTCACACTGACTCATCATCCTCATTTAAAAACATAAACCTGAGGCTACAGCCCCACACACCAACACAAATTCCCAGTGAGGACACACGTGAGTGTTTAGCTATGATTCTGTGTAGAAACATGAGCAGGTAGAAACCTGCAGCCTGACTGCTCATCAGTTTGTTACCTGCTAAAGTTCAGCAGAGGCTCACTTTATCACTGTGCTGGTCTGGGATCAGCATTTACTCAGCTTTAACATCACCCTGGGCTCTTGGCTAGCTTAGCGTTAGCATGCTATATGTGCAGGTGCGTGCTAAGAACTAAAGTTGTGTTAGCAGCAGTGTTGGGCAAAAGGAAAAGTAATTAATTAAAGTTACTAGTTACTTCTTCAAAAAAGTAACTGAGTTAGTAACTGAGTTACAAGATTCTAAAAGTAATTAATTACTAGAAAAGTAACTATTGCCTTACTATAAAACTTTCTTAATCTGAATTTAAGCTTATGTTTTTATTTTGATATACTGCATTAACACAACTGATCTAAAATCAGACAAAAAACATAAAATCCAAGTAGAAAAAGTTATATTATATATTATATCAATTTTAAAATTCTATACAAAAAGTTATTTGCACCCATCTACCTTATACCTTGTTTTTGTTTTGTTTTTTTATAACCATTTCAAACTATTTACAGAACAATCGGGTGCATTAAATGAGATGCCACACAAATTATTTGTGCCACTCCAAAAAATAATTTCTGTCCACTATAAAGGAGAACATCACAGCCTGATACCTGCAGGTCTGGCAGCAGGAGGTGTATCACTGCTCCTGTTTTCTACCTGGAGACAGCATCGCCTCATTGTTCTGACACACAACACTACACGGTAACTACACAAGACAACACACTAACTACACACAAACGACACACTCCAAACACGCTAAACGTCAAAAGTCTCTCACATCTCAAAACTCTCTTTCCCCGTCACTCCTTAAACTTCCTCCTCTTCCTAAACAACCAAATGTCACGTGTCCATATCATTTTTTGATTGGTCGACATTGTACATGTTTCCACCAACACCAAAGGGCTGTTATTGGCCATTAGCAGAGAGTGCTAGCTAGCGCTGTCCTTAGACAGTAAACATGATGAACATATTGAGGTAAAAACACGGTGTATATATTGTTTATCATGACTCTGGTTTTACGTGGCCCATCAGCACCATTTAAAAACTGTGTAAGTGGTCATGTGATTGGCTTACCACGACTAATGTATCCCTCCTCAGTCAAACAGCAGCACTCCCGTGATTGTTTTGCCCCCTTAGCTTCAGGTGTTGTGCTACAAGTGATCGCCGTCCGCGGGAGCGCGCAGCCGCTTAAAGCTGTAGCGTCCAGATTACTGACGTAGACGCTGCTTCAGTGCTGCTGATATAAGATGCAGTCAGATGAAGTCTTCTGTTATAACACGTACTTTTGAACTGCATGGGATTTATTAAGTGTTTACTGGGCACAGAAGGAGCTTTTTAAACTACTGCCATCACTGCCACCACCTGTTACTGCAGTCACGTGTGAAAATTACATTAATTCACCTAAATGTAAATGTAACACTGGCAGAAAATTTATTCTTTACAAATAAAATACTATTTATCTTTAAATAAGTATAAATTTACTTATAGGCAGGGTTCACAGATTTTTTTATTCTGTTAACAGTTTTCAGTTGCACAAATAAAAAGTATAATAAAAACCCTTAGAAAGTAATTTCTTATCTTCAGTATAAATGCATCTCATGCAGCATTTATTATGTTTGTTGCATTGTTTGTTAATAGCCACCATCCGGCTCTGTAAAAGGAATCTACCTCATCTTTCCTCGAATGTAAAAATTTGTTTAAGTTGTCAAATTGAGTCAGTCAGATGGATTTCTGGAAGTCATTCTTTTCTTGCTGCAGCTCAACAGCGATAATACTGCAAGCAAAGAAATTCTGTTCTAAAATACTGCAAATGTAGACGTGCAGTTGAATCGTTTGGCCTGCTACAGGAGAGTCGTTTACCAATCAGAAGGTTGCTGGTGTGCTTCCCATCTCCATCCAGTCTGTGTGTCAAAGTGTCCACGGGCAAAGCATTGATTGTGGTTTTACTATGAGGCACGTCTGCTGTGTGGTCTTATCATGCCTCATGTAATAGGTATCATGCAATCAAATATCAGCAAAATAACGCAATATTTCTGATGATGCTGGTGTCTGCAGAGAAACTAAAATCTAATTTGTCTGTGGCCTCACAGCTTGTTCGAAGGAACTTTCTTTCCAGCCATAAAAGCACATCACGCGATTACAAAAGTCGCCAACCAAACACAATATAACAACGCTGCTGACTTGTATTGCTAACTTGTCTACCTGCAATAACTTATCTCAATCTTGTTCTTGCGGCGTCCCGCCACGAAATAAAACGATGGTGCAGGTTCATGTTTTTGGAGTAGTAGGTGTTGATTTTTTTCTTTCTTTAAAAACATGCAAGTGTAAAAAAAAAGCCGTAAAGCAAAAGTTTTTAACCCCTTTTAACCATGCTTTTCCTTACTTTTTTATCCTTTTACCTGGCTTTTTAAACGTCCCAGACAATATGAAACCCTCGGGTTCGGCACGGCTTCTAAAAATGAGAATTTCATCTCTCTGCATCGTCTTTGTGTTTAAGAAAGCCAAATAGTTTTGGACCCGGGGGGCTTGAAATGGGAATTCTCAGTTTATTTGACCTAAATAGAAAACAGTTAGCTAATGATTAACAGTAATAGTCATTAATTGCTTCATTCATTGGTGCCAGATTGGTTCCACTGGTATTGGCAGTGCTTTAATATATTCTGAATTCCAGGTCTTGTTAAAAGCAGTAATAGCAAACAGTGAAAATAAAGCTCTCTGTGTGTCCAACTCTGCACCTCTTCAACTCAGCGCCTCTCTCTCTCCCTCCCACTCTCTCTGCCTCTCTCGCCCATGTTCACTTAGCCTCCCATGTAACTGACAGGCTGCAGTCATGGAGGTGAACAGCACGGCAGCCATTTTAATACCATCAACTCCCACTTTCTGCCAATTAGAGCTGCTGGCAGCGTCTGATGATGGAGCTATTAAAAGAGACGTTCGAGGTCTATCTGACAGATGGATTCATGCCTCCTCCGGCTTAATAAAGCCCGCCCACTGCTCCACCCACAGCTGACACTCCTCACCTCCACATATAGCAGTGAGCCACAGAAACTCAGCAGGAGGAAAAAACACCTGAACACTGCGAATGCTATAAACTGCCTGCTGCATATGCAGGTGTTAATGTGCCACACAGACGAGGATAATAAACAGAAACAAAGCAATTTATTGAGCACAGTGAAAAGTTAAGAATCAGATGTGAGCTGACGAGGAAGTGAGAGAAGGAAGGATGTCTGGTGGGAGGAATTAGGAGGTTGGCAAGGGTGACTGGTGTGTCCTTGTAGACTGTTTCCACAAATGAGACATTCATTCACATATCAGCAGTGACAGAGCTACAACAGGTTTGTCACATGACTGAACCACTAACCATGTGATTAAAGACCAACCACAGAAAAAACAAAAGCTGCTGATGAAGGGATGGCAGAGCTAAAGGAGAGGTGATTTGCTGGAGGAGGGGTTAAGAATAGGTCGGAGTCAGCACGAGGACGATGATGATAAAGATGATGGAGGTAGAGATGGTGACAGGAGTGTTGGGAGGAGTGTGATGTAAGAGCTGGGTGGGGTCTGACAGCAAGTACAGGCTTTCAGATTTCGTAAGAGTGAAATTAAAAACCATTTTATGGTCAACAAAAAGACTCAGTATCCAGAAACAAGGACTCTGTGTGCTGGATCTTCCGCTGCTTCCAAAGCTGCTCTTTCCTCTGCAGGAACTTAGTGAACCAAGTGGTTCTGCTTGCTCTTCCATAGTTTTTTAACAAGCTGAGAATGACTCGATTTTGATTTTTTTTAAATGAAATCCTTACAAAGTCCTGGTTTATGTAGACAGTTAGTGCTATTGTGGTCACTGTCCCACATGTATAAATATGAACGGGATCCAGTCCATGAAAATCTGTTGCGTGTGTGCATAACAACAAGTCCTGCTGGTAAACGTCCCGTTTCCCAGCAGCCGACTGCCTCACAGCGTCCAGACTACAGGAGCTAACAGAGCTGCTTTTGTGTGGCAGAATGTGCCGCTTTGCCTCTTCTCTGTCGGCCAGCACCTTATTTTTTCTTTTTATAACCCAAATTGAAATGTCCATAATGTCCTGGTAAACTGATAAACTGATGTCATTACAAAACTTTGGCTATTCTTGGATGCCACATAAATTCTTACCAGACCGATGCACTATGTTTTTGCAGTTGACATATAATACATTTTTCTGAAAAATTATATATAACGACTCTTTTAGAGCACACAGGTTCATTTCCCTGAGTGTAGAAGGAGCTTTATGCTGGCCTGGAGAGAAAGGATGCTATAATACATATTAGGTTTAAGTCATCATCAAGGGTTCTGATGTAGTACTGTATAGACTTTTATTAAGTTAGAAGGTAGTGGTACTGTCGGCCAGACGAGCAGCATATGTAAGGAACTGCCCAGTCACATTAAAAGTTTCAGCATGCAGATGGATAAACATAATTAGTTATTCATGCAAAACTGTGACAGATTTTAGGTTTAACGTATGTTCAGGTGACTGACAGCTCACCATTCACTGTATGGACTCCCCTGCAATAACCTCCACCCATCTGGTTCTCCATGCAGGACAAAACAAACAGACATTTCTGCAAATAGCATCTGACCCACCTACACCAGCAGGTGTAGTTTGTATATCAGCACCAGATGGCTGAAATCAACTATTTTTGACTCATCCTCTCGAGCTGCAGCTTGTCAGGTGACAGTGGATCCTTGCAGACAGATCTTTGCACAAACTGTTCGACCCACACTTGTGCCGTCTCTGCTAAGCATGCAGGCAAAATATAATCGTGTTTAAAATGAACTGCCGTGCATATAGAAAATTATATAACACAGTCTTAAGCATTTACCATTTATTGCCTTTAATCTGCTTTAATTTGTAATTGTTCTAAATGTACTTGTACTGTGCTACTAATGTACTACTAAATGTACTTTTGTAATTCACTGGGACTGTAAGGTGAGGTCTCTCTTGAATGGGCTCAGTAAATGTACTAAAACGTGTCCCGTTTTGTTTCATGTTAATATTTTGTAGTGAAAGTCGTGCTACAAGGAAGCAGAACAGGAAAGCTTGATTCTCCACGATGTGTTAAAGGATGCACAAAATCTCACCTGTAGTTTGTCAAAAATACTGTCCAGGTGAAATATTTTTGGATGTATGTATGTTTCTGGTTATTTTCAGATAAATGAGTGTATTTGCATGGGGAACGTGTGATCCTGCTCTGTCTTCTAAATATATTGAAAGTTGGATTCTATACACGTCAGTGCATCACCTCTGGGGACCATGAAGCTCAGCACTAAATGTTTTGGACGCGTGGTTGAGATTTTCATTGTGGACCAAAATGTTTGTCAGGTGAAAAACTGACTTGATGGTGGATCTTAGAGCAGGGAGGTGTTAAAAATCAGAGGGGTTCATCCTCCTGGACAAATAAAATATGTGTTAATAGACCTCTAAATCATACCTGTTATTAACCTCTGTCTCTCTTCCACAGCATGTCTTTGATCCTGTCTTCCTTCTCTCTCCCCAACTGGTCACAGCAGATGGCCCCGCCCCTCCCTGAGCCTGGTTCTGCTGGAGGTTTTTTCCTGTTAAAATTGAGTTTTTCATTCCCACTGTCGCCAAAGTGCTTGCTCATAGGGGGTCATATGATCGTTGGGTTTTTTTCGCTGTATGTATTATTGTAGGGTCTACCTTACAATGTAAAGCACCTTGAGGCAAATGTTGTTGTGATTTGGCGCTACATGGGGCGATTATGGCTCAAGAGTTAGAGCCTATCCAAGCACCAATGTGCTGCCCTACTCAGAGTTCAGCAACCTGCCAAGTAATGACTGAGCATCTGGTGTCTTAACTTTTTGATACTCAGAGGATTTATTGCAAAAGACAAAAAATATTTCTGGTATCATAACACCACACACAGGTTCATGCTTTGAGGATAAACATTAGCTTACATTTCTTGGTTTTCTAGGTGATTTTTTCTTTTTTTTCCTGCAGAGACAGATTTTCTTTACAGTAAAATTTCACAGAGACCTTCCTGTTACGTGCTGGGCCCAAAGTGCTGGAGATTAATCAGACATCCTCACATTTGCTGCTGTGCCTGAAAACCACCTCCCGCAGTGATGTTGTTGCCTTTGCTTCCCAAAAAAAGCAGCTCTCTTTACATTTGATGATGCACTAACTGGAGCTCACCGTGTTGTTACCAAGGTGCCCGTTAGATATTTCTTTTCAATCACATCACTTTCATCCAGCCCATTGTAACCTGCAGCAGCAGACAGTTCTGCTGGGAGACAATAAGCTCTCTGTTCTTTTGATTCTTGGCTATGTCTGTGGAGAAGAAGCCTTTAATCAGCCTGGTCCAACGGCGAGACTACACACGTCCTCCCATTTCACCACTTTTCATCTACTGCCTTTGAAATGCAGAACTTCCCTAATGGCTTTCACTTGTCACAGGATCAATACATTCCCTGTACATCCTGAGAGAATAACATACTATTAATTTGTTAGACCGGATAGCTTGTGACAGCATCGTATCTACCTTTTAAAAGTGCTGCAGCATGTCATGTATGGCTGTGATGTACTGTAAGCCTAAGTGACAGTGAGTGACTGAAAGTGCTCAGAAAAAAGGATGAACAGAACTTGAACTTTAAACCTTTCATCTGAGTCCTAGAAATGTCCCCCTCCCTCATGTAATCCACGAGCTCAGAGCGTTAAGTGCAGTAGGATTATTAGCACAGAGGCGACGTGTGGTAGTAGATAAAGCCTGGACCATATGGGTGTTCAGCACTGGCGCTCTCTGATGGATAAAGCTTTCTAGGGCAAAAGCTGCAAGGGTGGAAATCTCAGCAGATATGAACTCGACTGTCGGACAGTCATTGCTTGTGTCACATTCTGCACAAACCAACATCAAATTGAGCATCAGGTTCTTCTTTACTTCATTTTACTTTCTAATCTTGGAAGAAAAAAACAGAATGCAGAGGACATGGATGGACATGGGGGGGGGGTTACTGTTTCACTAAAACTTTGATGATGTTTTGAACTT
Organism: Hemichromis elongatus; assembly: GCA_015108515.1. Classification (NCBI taxonomy): domain Eukaryota; kingdom Metazoa; phylum Chordata; class Actinopteri; order Cichliformes; family Cichlidae; genus Hemichromis; species Hemichromis elongatus. Next base: position 2,148 of record VUQR01031800.1, on the reverse strand, counting down.
ACAGTTTAAAAACAATACTTGGAGTGGCTTCATATCTTAATCGCCTTTATCTCTTTCATTTCTCTTCTTGCCTAAAATTGTGACAATTCCATCTGTCACTAATATTTTGCCAAATTGTGTGATCCTTTCTCTTCCTCAAAAACAAACAAACAAAAAAGACGTAGAAAATGAAGCAGTAAGCAGGGATAGACTGTCCAGCTGCCGTTCCCAACGTACGTCCTGATGCATTTTATTTGTTCCTTTTCTTATTTTTCCCTTCTACATTGTTACACTCACACTTGACTGGCCCACTAACATCAAGATTGTAGAGAAACACAACCAGATACACTCTTCATAGAAATGTGGCAAAATGTTCAAAGTTCACAGTATGTTTGTTGGAGAACTTTCTTCCTCCACCTTGTCCAGTGACGGTGGCAGGTGGACACCAGGAGGGTTTTAGAACTTACATCATAACCATTTATTAACACCACCATGCAGACGTATAGAAGCATCTATAGTTTAGAACCTGGAAGCTTTTTAAAGAATTTTAAAAAAAGAGACAATCATCCATCACTCTTCTTCCGCTTATCCAGGGCCGGGTCGCGGGGGCAGCAGCCCAAGCAGAGAAGCCCAGACCTCCCTCACCCCAGCCACCTCCTCCAGCTTATCCGGGGAACCACCAAGACGTTCCCAGGTAAGCTGAGAGATATAATCTCTCCAGCATGTCCTGGGTCTGCCTCGGGGCCTCCTTCCTGGTGGGACATGCCCAGAGCACCTCACCCAGGAGGCATCACCTGAACCACCTCACCTGGCTCCTTTCTTTTATGAAGGAACAACGGCTTTACCCTGAGTCCCTCCCAGATAGATGAATTTCTCAACCTTTCTCTGAGGGAGAGGCCAGCCACCCTTCAGAGGAAGCTTATTTCTGCTGCTTGTATCCTCAGTCTCGTGCTTTCGGTCACTACCCACAGCTCGTGACCAAAGGTGAGGGTAGGGACGTAGACTGACAATCATTTATTTTGTATTAAATGTTAAGATCTTTGTCCATTTATTTATTTTTTATCACACACTTTTTAAAATCTGGGAATCCAACAGATCCATTGTCCGCTGTAGACGTGTTTGTAAATGACTCATTAAAGGAATTTAAAGGAATTCAGTCACACTAAAAGTTGAATATTAGAGAAATTTTAATCCTGAAGAATGAATCAACTTGGATTCATTGCAGGATGAAACACAATGACTGCTTAAGGTATTCATCATCATGTTTCTTCACTCTCAATCTTCCTTGTTGTGCGCCTTCAGTGTTTAAGGTGAGTGGTGCAGATGAAGGTTAAAAGAGCAGGGGTGGCCAACTCCAGGCCTCGAGAGCTGGTGTCCTGCAGGTTTTACATCTCACCCTGGGTCAACACACCTGTATCAAATGATTAGTTCATCACCAGGCCTCTGGAGAACTTCAAGAAATTTCGAGGAGGCCATTTAGCCATTTAAATCAGCTGTGATGGATCAAGGACACATCTAAAACCTGCAGGACTCCGGCTCTCGAGGCCTGGAGTTGGCCACCCCTGTAATAAAGGCTGTGCTCACATGCACTTCATTCCCATGAAGCGAGACGTTGTCCCTCGTGCTTTGGTATTTAACACACTCCAGTGATAGCTTGATGTTTTAGAAGAAAGCAAAAAATTCCATAATTTTGTAAAAGTAGCATCATCAAGATCATTTTCTATTTCAGGGAAAATGTAGATAGAATTCTGTCCAAATTTTCTTTATACTCATTTGTTAATTCATAAACTATTGGGGTTTTGGTGAGTAGGTAGCCAAGTACGTGACGCTTATTCAGCCATCTTCCATTACAAACTCAGAAGGTTGCCAGGTTGGCAGGTATGACTTTTTTCCATAATTGTAAACTTTACTACTTGAAAACTGAACATTACTGCTAAAAAATAATGTTTTAAACACACAGTATTTAAGAAAGTTAACAACCTGTGTTATTCTTTGACATATCACATTGTTACTGGACAGAGATCTGAAGACATCACAATGAAAGCACAATTAATTGGAGTGGGTGCTGTAAACTGAAACCATTTATATACTTAAATACAAAGTGTAACACACACTGATTACTTCCCCTTTGTTTGCATTGATTTGTGGCTAAAGTCTAGATAGCTCCAC
>VUQR01031798.1:16382-28469 GCA_015108515.1 Hemichromis elongatus | reverse complement strand
GCTGAATCCTCAAGGAATCGTTTCTAGAACTCGCAGGAGGTTTACAAGACGCACATATCACTCCATGGGACCCAACTACATATGGCGTGTAGATGGTTATGACAAACTGAAACCCTTTGGCTTTGCCCTGTCAGGATGTATTGATGGGTGACCTCTCAAAAAAATGATTAAAAAATCCCTGAGATACCGAGTCAATGAAATCTTCTGTAACAATTTATTTAAATCACTCAGTGAACATTAATAACTGTCATGACACTTAAGACGTGTGATTTAAAAATTTCCAAATCCAGGGGAATTTTGTATTCCAAAGTCCATATTTGCCTTAAAGATTCTGTATGATTCAGAGAGTGGTAGCTTCAGTGCATTTGCACAGGTGTTGGCAACAGGAAAAGGGGAATCACTCGAAAACTCTAGGCATGGAGGTGGTGTCATCCCAGCTGGTGGAAGTGCAGTCTCATAACCACGTTCGGCAGAACAACTTCCGGTTCAAAAGGCTACCGGATCCATCATCCAATCAGTGATGCCTGTTGTTGCAGCATTGGTACCTACCTCTTCCGGTTTGGTTTTTGTTGTTGCGCTTTTCAATTTGTTTTTGCGCTTTTCAATTTGTTGTGCGTTTTGTGATTTGTTTTTGTGGTTTGCACTTCAGGGCCACTGTACATAAAGGTGCATTTTCCATATATCATTTCCCCAGCAAGAGCCAATCAAGCTTTGTGCTGAATCCAGATTTATGTTAAATACAGCTGATTTGCATATTTACCACCACTTCGAGCTTCATGCTTTTAAACTAAACTGTTTTAAGCTTGTATGCTTGTTAAGAGCACCTAGAGCAGAATACATGTTTGACTGAAGAGATTGAATCTCCACAGTGCTCACACCAAAAGAAGAGACAGTGTGAAAATGCTTTTTTACAGACAAGGCGGTGCTGAGTTTCATTGTTCTGGGTCTCTGTTCTTTTCATGTTTTTACCTGTCCATCTGATCTACCTCAAATTTGGCAGATCAATTGTTGGGAACCTAAACATAATTTGATTAAAATTAATAGTTTTATATTTTGATAACATGAGGCCCTGTAGGACAGCATTTAATGACAATGGGAAGGAAGACCTCTGGCAGAAGACTCATGGAGGGTTAGGCATCTGGCACAAGTGATGGGGCAGGAGGAGAAAGAGAAGCATAAAGAGCACAAAGGTGCAAAGGAGCACAAAGGTGATATATAAATGTATGGTGAGTCAACGGGACTCACCGCACTGAAAAGTAAAAAACTTATAAAAGTATTTTATTTATTATTATTATTTTATATATTTTGGAAGGCCAAAAAAAAAGTAATACGTGCACACATCACAATAAAGGAAAATGGTTGCAAAGCAGTGACTTACCATTGGACGCGGTGAAGTCTATCGCCACTGTGAAATTGAGTTGTGTTCTGTTGTAAATAAAGTAACAAGAAACATTAAAGAGTAATCTGCACTTTAGCAACACACTATAAACCCTTCGAACACACAGCTCTACCAACTCCACCAACCGTAACTCGGTCTGGGTAACTAGCTGATTAGAATGGAAGGACAATATTCCCTTCACCATCTTGAAGTGCTAATTAAGTAAAACAAACAGAGCTGCTAATTAAAAGCCAATGAACTGAATAAATTATTTATTTACAAATAAGATTTACAAACACCGTCTTCCTCAAAGCTTCACCCTTTCAAAGGCAATATGAGCTCAGTGTGATGCTCAGCATGATACTTTTGGGAAATGTAATCTTGAGAGTTACACACTCGCAAAAAGACACAAACCCTCAAAATGGTGGCTGTTGACACTCACTGTGAGCGCGGGCTAATTATTATTCTACTCACCCTCCTCGGATAAAATCCACAAAGGTATACTCAGACTCCACTTTGAAGGACAGCAGCGTTACCTGGCAAACACACACATAGCAAAACACATACAGAGCGATAAACAGAACAGGACAGTGGAAGAGGGACCAGGGCCAGGCAAAAAAAACTAAACAGGTGGCCAGCCAGTGAAAAGAAGCAGATGTAAGAGGTGAGGATACCTATACTATACTATATATTTCTATAAGACATCGCTAAATAGCAATACAGAGGAAATGACAGGCAGTTATGGGTGATGTGGGTGCACTCACAGTTCCAGAATTGATGTATTTCTTTTTTTTGCCTTTCTTCTTGGGATTTAAAACCTGCCCGTGACAGAAACAGCACATTAGCGATCACGAGTGCCTTCATAAAACCACCGTATAGCGTACAATGAAGTGCAAAAATGAACATGAATAATTCAGCATATTCCCGATAATGGTGGCAGCCTACAAACTGATCTGAGCTGTGTATAGAGAAATGGGAGAAAATGCGTCCGTATGTCCGTCACTACAAACGTCGCCAAGGAACTTTCTGGGGGTTTTTCTCTTTTAGGCCACATGGTTTTCCAGTAAGTATGTTGCAACATTACTATTAATTTGTTTGCTTGGAACAAAGTACATCTTTACTGAAGAGATTTGAATAATAGACTTGTCAGTTGAGTATAATGCAACACATTCAATGGTTTGTGTGTGCGTGTGTGATGACTGATATTATGTATTTCGTGGAGTATACTGGTGCAATGCAAACAGTGCATTCCATGGCTGATTGAAATTTGCTTCTCTGGAGTTCATCGGCTTTGACAGGAGCCACCGATTCTCCACTGTGTTCTGCAGACAGCTAAAGACGCTCACTGTTGTATCTCTACTCACATCTTTCATGCATATTCACAGCAATCTGAACCAAAACCTTAAAAACTTGGATGTTGTTACCACTGATTTTCAGCCTAGTTCTTGTGTAACTTGGCATACCTCAGCCTTTTTCCCTTTCTTAGTTTCCTGGCATCCACCCTTCCACTGAGACCATTTCTGATGAGGATTTGTTGAAGAGAAGTCGGATCGAGTCTTTGCTGGATTTTCTTAAGGACATGGCTTTCAGGTACTGTTCTAAGTGGTGCAGATATATTTTTTTTGGTATATCACTTCTTCATTTGTCCAGTTTCCTCAACATTTTTAAGGACACACTGTACACCATGCCGAGGTATAGCCCAAATAGCATATCAGCTAATTTTCCACAAACTTTGTTGGTGCAAAAATACTACCTGTCAGACTGCAACATTTCACATTTTTCATGTTTTCAGCCTGAGAAATATGTTTATGACAGGCTACCAGTAACAAAGTACCTGAAAGTACAGTTTAAAAATGGTCCTTGGCCAGTGTAGACGCAGTACTGGTGCATCCCTTGAGTTGTCTGGATGTAAATTTCTACAATTTGGGGCCATTTTTTAAGTCAGATTTGATAAGTTTTTAACTTAATCTGAAAGAGGACTTTCAGACTATCAGAAAAATATATTGGCTAATCGCAGGATATTATGCTATAATAGTTTTTGTCCAGATTTTCCTCAAGTGACACGCAATTAAATCTTCTCCCTGTTAATGTCGTTTCCCTTCACTTTACTCTGCAAATGCATTTTAAAAGGGTGTTAATATACAAGTATTATCTAAAAGAGCAGTGATCTGTTTTGAAGTATGATGTCATTTGCATTCTTGCTTTTTCTTAAAAATGAATTTTAATTCTTATTTTATTTTGTCAGTTTACTCGCTTCAATTAGTAAACTATTAATACGATTAATATGTTTAAATTTATTTTGTCCATTTTGAAATTAACAGACAGGTAACAGGGAGAGAAGTGACATCACACCATTAAAGGTTCAAGTTTTAATATTTCCAACATCTACTAAATAAATAGAATAACCATAAGAATAAACAAAGTAATGTATAACCCTAAATCTTTTAATAACATTGTTGCTCTAATAACTGCGGCTGTAGCTCAGCTTTGTTCAGTTTAAACAGACCTTTTTATGATCAGCAGTTTTATCTTTTGGCATAAGTTAATAAGTTAATAATAGGTTCATATTTTCCTAGTTTTAAAATGGTTGTGCTACTTGGTGTGGGAAGTATACCAGTGAACTGATTGAATTTCACTTTTTATATCCATATTTATAACTGAGATGCAAAACTTAACCAGTCAGAAAGACATGGGATCCTCTGGATCAGCGGTCCCCCAACCATTTTTTGTGCCACTGTTTAATGTCAGACTATATTTGTTTATGGACCGGCCTTTAAGCTGTCGCATATAAATACAACAAAAATAAAATGATACGACCCTGACGACAAATACTGTGGTATTTTGTAAATATAATAATAAACGAGAATTCACTGTGTAATTGTGTAACTATATTAGCAGCATCCTCCTGAAATGAGCCAACAACATTGAGAGTCACATCCTCCTCTCCCTTAATCGCCCCTTAATGCACTCTAGTCGCTATGGTAACACGTAAATATTTCTTTCAAAATAAAACACACAACTACAAACAAATAAAAAGTACATGAAAATATATAATTCACCATAACGCTAAATCAATGAGAGCCGTGTGCTTGTTTCACACCCGAGCTTTAACTCTCATGGCCCAGGCACCAAACGACTCACGGACCGGTACTGGTCCGTGGCCCAGGGGTTGGGAACCACTGCTCTGGATGATGAAACCTTTTACTTGATAATAAAAATCCCATGTAAACAGAAAATTAATTTTAATATTCCTGAAAGCATTAAAATGATTGGTATTCATACATTTTGATTTATTGCATAAAAATTATATATTACATATGAAGCATAATAATAAAACATCATCCAGTTCGTGTTATTTTGATTTCATTATCATTTTCATTTAAACTCAATGGTAAGGTTCTCTGTAGTCTCCGTCTAAGTGCACAGTCTTGCTGCCTGAGATGTTGGATACAAAACATGAAAGACCGCATGTTCCATAAATCCACTAAAACATTGTTACAACTAAAAAAAAGTTTTACGGATAAAGCCCCACATGTCATCCTATTATTGAATTAAAAATAACCATAAAAATGTTTATATCAGTGAACATCCTGCCTAAAACTATGTGCCCAATCTGTAACACCTATTCAGAGTAACAAAATTAAAATATGAGTGGGCACAGGCAAGGATAGTACTTATTTAAAAGATTTTAAGCTTAAAAAAGTGTATCAATATAAAACACATTATATTTTGTTTAGATTAGATGTAGATGTTATGCATCGATTATTATAAGTTAATCTATGCATTAGTAATACCTACATTATTATAGAAAATTTAATTATAGCATTTTTGTATGGGTAACTTCACTTGCAAAGATGATTGGGGACATGTTTTTTTTTATGATACTTGGGCTAAAACAAAATATACTGATACTTGTAAATATTAATCGTGTTGGATCCTATAATTCTAAGAAAGCTGGGAGTTTATAGTGTAATGCACTTGCTTCTATCATGAAGACTCAAATGGCAGTAAATACTAGGAATGACCCAGGTGCTTTTTTGTGCATGAATGATTCATAGGTCAGCAATAAGTAGCTTAACAAATAAACAAAAAAAGTTCTCTGAAAAGAGTCAGGTAGGATTAAAGGATTATAGGACTGGACTAAAAATGAGTGAAAAAGCTGCCAATGGACCACCAAGATGGCTCAGTTTGTTAAGAAAGGTACTCGAATGCTAAAGGGCTAATATAAGGGCCCTGGTCTGATTCTACCTCAGGCAACTACCTGTATCACTGTGTGACAGTTCCCCTGCTCTACTTCCGTGCTGTAATGATCATAGTATAAATATGCATATATTTACCAAAACCTTTTCTTAATGGGTGGCCCAAAAAAAATTGCACATTTTTTCAAAGTCAACATACATGTTTTTTAAATTATTATAAATATTTAAATTATTAGATTAGATTAGATTAGATTAGATTAGATTAGATCATGAATCCCAATTCATTTGCTTTTCCCTGTGTGGCCCCTGCAAATGTGATGATACATTCTCTGTGTGTGTTTATTGCCCACAAAATCTTTGCTCAGTAGCACAAAGCTATAAGTAATTCTAGCTCCTACAGTAATCAATAATTCTAGAAACAAAACACAGTACTGCTTGTTCCCTGTTACATACTCAGTGTTGTTTATGCTAGCTGAAGCCCCTCCTCTCTGTAATACTCTAAAATTGATGTACAAATGTGAGGGAACTTGTTATACTGTATGTATGAAAAGTACCCTTTAGTGGGAATCAGTGCTGGCCTTTGATAATGCCTCCTAGCTCTCTTCTCTTTCTCTTTCAGGTAGGAATACAAAGTTAGCACAATGCAACCATATAAATGGGGAAAAATATGGACAATAAATCAGAACAATATATGTTAAATCCACATACTGTCGTGACAATGCCTAAGTCATAACACGGTATGTAAAAATACACGACTTTGTATTTCCTATACATATCTATTTATACGTTCAGGAAATTATCCTTTCAGCTGAAGGTTTCATAACCTTAGATTCTTTTAATTTTTTTATTTCATTTTAGTTGTTTTATTTTTTACATTTATCAGCTGAAATCCAGGCTTCCAGTTTAGAAAAGAGGAGGGTTTAAGGTTTTTAAAGATTAAAATCACCTGAATTGGAATTGCAAGGTCTTCACATGATGACGGCAGTATGAAATAACAAGCCACCTCATATGGTGTCTCACCTCATAGACATTGAACTGGTTCTGCCCCCGAGACAGCTCTCTGTAACTGGTGGTGAACTCGCCGATGAAGTCATGGCTACAGCAGACAGCACCCACACAGAAAAGCAAGCAGGAACACCAGTTTTTACATAAATCACTTTTTAATCTGAGCTATGTTTTTCTTTCTTTCCTAACTGTCAAATATGGATCTTGTTCCTATTAATCTCCAAATCAGGCCTATCTGTCTATGTAGCATAAGTTTGCTTGCAGATTCTAACATGAGGGATTAGTGTGAAGGTGTAGTGAGTGCTTATCTGCATATACTTTTACCTTCCATCTCGGTCCCAGTCATAGACGTCTACCTTCACAGTTCTGAAACAGACAGGCACATATTATTTTTTAAGGTCATGTTTTAGTTTTTTTGTAAAAAAAAACTTGAACCTCAAATTATATTTGATTGAATAAAAAAAAAAAATTTTTTTTTGCCCTCATATCAATTTCAGATTCAAGAGAACAAAATGAATAGAACTTTCCATTTATTACACTGAACGCATCATCTCAGCTTCACGAACAGCCAAACATGACAGATTTGTCATTACCACATCTAGCAGAGAGCTGCTTATACATGATCTGCATGGGACTGATGACAACACCCATTCAGTCGGATTTTGGTTGTTATGTCACCTTTCTTTTCACAGCTAGGACAAATAGTCAGTGCCCAGGAGATTGCAGTGGGTTTTTTTCACGTTCAGTGAATGACTGGAACTAATTGTGGTGACCAAGTGGTCATCCAGAGGTTGAGGGTGTTGGTTGCACAGGTCTACCGTTGCGAGGAAATCCGTCTCCAGACAACAGCAGTCTCATTTATAACCTCAGATTATTCACACATTTTAATCTTTTTCAGTAAGTCTGCACCAATGAATGGAACTCAACTGATTGCCAACCTTTTGTGTGCTTGTTTTATTCCTATACAAAAGTAAGTGCCTGTGTCATTTCTTCTTAAGTGCCTTGCTGAATGGTGTCGATGGCCACGTTCCTCCAAGGTGCTCTGTCTGTCAAACAGTGCAGAGGTTTTCTTTATCCAGTCTTGGTTTCTCTCCTTCTGCCTTTGCTTCTCTTTGCTTCATGTAACATCATATTCAAATTCGCTTCTCATTATGTGTCCAAAGAGTCTTGCTTTCTGACATTTTTACATGAAGATTTTCTGGTCTTTGCTCTTTTTCAAAACCTCTTCAATAGTCAGCCTTTCCATGTATGATATTCTCATTAACCCACGGAGAATCACTTCTCTGCTGCGTCAATTGTGTCTACAGTTTTCTTGTTTATTGTCCCAGCTTCGTTTCCATATATGATGATTACATACGTAACTGTATAAAATAGGTATCCAGGAATCTCTTGCTTGTCTTTGCTAAGTCGGAGACTTTGCAATGTGAATAATTTTAACTTATTGACTTGTTGGAATCCTTCAGTCTGATGTTAAAAGCTACTTTCTTTGTGGAAATGATGATTCTTGAGTTTTCTTGGCAGTCAGGAACAGTCCTACTTCTTAACTCGTCATTTACGACTATGACTATTTTCTGCAGGTTTTCTTTAGATGTTGAAATGTTTACAGTGTCAGTTACAAATGTCATGTTGCAGTTCAATTTCAGTAACTATACAACTATTTGGATTTTCTATTTTAAATCTGTGAAGTCCAGACTGAACTTCTGTGTTTATATAAATGGCTGCAAATTTGCAAATCAAGGTAACTGAGTTGTCACAAACAAGCTAACTGCCAATTTCATCCCATTCAGTCACAAACTGATAAAAATCTGATAGCCAATGACTCCATCTCATTTCGGTTTTATCTCCATCTTAACAAAGCACAGTCCCTTTGAAGACTGGAAATGATTGCAAGTGGTCTCAGATCTGTTCCCTGTCTTTGAAGAAAAATATTTTCGCCAACAAGATTGAAAGTTTGTTGCACATAATCTAGTGGTGCACGGTTGATCCAAAATCCAAACCGATCCCACTCAACGGTTCAGCATGCACGTCATCCGAAAATTCAAAAAAGAAGTAAAAAAGTATGCATATGGTGCGCGTGGACAGTCTGTCAAGTGATAGTTATGGCCAGCGCTAGCGGTCCAAGTGGAGGAGCAGAGGAGTTTAAGGCATTTAAGCAGCCCTTTGCTGCCCAATCCAACCGGGCTAAAGCTATTACAAAAGTGACTGGGGTGTTTAGCTGCAGACAGGAGGCCGTATTCTGTTGTGCTGGGTTGGGTTTAAACTATGATGAATGTGCTTGAGCCACGCTATGATATCCCGTCACGCGTCCACTACAATGACAAGATTGTTCCAAGCATGTATGAGCAGGAAAAGTTTAAAGTTATGGCTGAACTGTCCCAGGCATCTTCTGTTGTCCTAACTACAAATGGGTGGACCTCCAGGGCAACAGAAAGCCAAGCGACCGTGACCGCTCACTATATCAGTGCAGAGTGGTAGATACAAAGCCCTATATTGCACCTTAATTTGTTTTTATATAATTGCGTAGAATGAATATTGAGTTAAATGTTTTTTAATGTCTTTTTTTCTTTTCCTGCTGATCCGAAAATTGATCCGATCAATGATGAAAAAAACGTGATCCGATGTGAACCGTGAGGTTTTTGATCCATTGCACCACTAACATAATCCCAACAATTTTGTTTGTGCTGTGGTCTCCAACCAGCGATTTCCTCAATGCAACTATAGCATTACATATAGCTAGAAAGTCTCAAATATCGATAAACATCACAAAACATTATATAGAAATCCAGCAACTTAAAGTGGATCAAATAAAAAATGTGATGAATTCACAAAAATCTGTGAAATTTATGACAGGAGTCTTTATTGTTGCAAGGGCGGCACCGTGCACTTCTGTATTCAGTGGCTTAACAAATGCTCAGCATGGCCTAGCCTGACTGAATATGTAACACAGGGCTGTGTTCAAACTAGGTCAGTCTCAATAACACCAGTGCTGGTCCCTGGGACACCACGACCGACTGCTGGCATTATTCTGACCGCCCCAGCTACAGGCGATGTCATCTGCTTAAAAGTCTAGCTGTGCCCGATTGATTGATAAGTGCTCTCGTTCTTACTTTACCCAGAGAAAACAAGTAGCTTACAATGTTTCTAAATAGTCATAAAATACCTCGACATTAAATTTGATCAAGTTTTCTGACCTGTCATAGTCACCGTTGCAGAGAGCTCTAACAGGGATGGTGAAGGGCTGCCACACTGGATTCAGTGTGTTCTTGATCACCTCTGTCTTGTGGCAGATGGTGAACCTGCAAGCGAAAAATCAGCCATCAGGAACCAAAAGGGAAAGAACGTTTATACTGTTCCTTTTGTACCTGTGAGGATTCCCTCCCATCCCCCCACTAATCACCCATTCCTTCCTCTGCAATTGAGCAAAAGGAATTGTAAGCTTTTATATGTCTGCTTAAGTATATCCAGAGGATATGACAGAGGAGTTTTATTTTCTTCTCCTTCTTGTTTTTTTTATTACTACAAAAATCTCTCTAAGGCACAGCAGTCGAAGTGATCTAAAAACTTAAACAAATGTGACTTCTGGTGGAACTCGAGTAAGAAACGTACATGCAGCATGGTTGATTTGCATGGAAAACAAGTGAGTGAGCCAGATGTGACAACGATACTATTAAATGGGTATGTGGTCTTCATATGAAACACGTTCACACCTTTCATAACCTTTCTTTTACTAATAATGTGTTTGTGTGCTGTTTCACAGTTGAAAGTAGCACTTATTGAGTGCTTTCTGCTACACAGCACCACTTGGGAATAAGTACTGGAAGTGGTTTGGAGCAACAGTCATTATTTCGCAGCCCCAAAGGCTGAAGAGTGTTAAATTTTGTAAATGAAATGATTTCAGATCATTGCTGATGTCTTTCCTCCCCTTACCAATGCATTAACACACACTTGAAAACTCCACACCTCCAAAATTACAAAACTTTTGCTTTTATACGGGTGCTCACGCTCACGTTACCACCACCTGCCTGCTACTTACTCTCTTATTTCTTATAGAAACAGTAAGGGTGTAATTAGTTTTTCACACACTACTTCTACATTTTGAATTCAATTTAATTCAATTTTGTCTATATAGCGCCAAATCACAACAACAGTCGCCTCAAGACGCTTTATTTTGTAAGGCAGACCCTACAATAATATATACAAAGAAAACTCAACAATCATATGACCCCCTATGAGCAAGCACTTTGTCAACAGTGGGAAGGAAAAACTCCCTTTTAACAGGAAGAAGAGGGGCGTCCATCTGCTGCGACTGGTTGGGGTGAGAAAAGGAATACTGGACAAAAGACATGCTGTGGAAGAGAGCTTTGGGCATAGATTTGCTAAGAATAACAACATTGAGGTTGTTTATACCTAATAATAACATGTCCTGGCATTTAAAACTCAAATCTCAAAAAAGACTTTTTTCTTTTTTTTCAGTTCAAATTAAGTTTTAAAATAAATGGTGCGACTGACAGAAATTCAATTTAAAGAGGTAAAAATTAAACTGAACTTGCATGCGCCTGTATTGCATTTTAACAGAAGCATAAATAAATGAAAGGTCAGTAAACTTTACCGTTGGTTAGTGTCCATTTGACTTTGAAAAAGCTATCACGACAATGAAACCTTCTTTTACCCATTTTATCTATTGTTTTCCAATGGTACCAAACTCTGATCAGTGGAGCATATCCCAGTCAATGCATGTCACTAATATCATTCCATTGACAAATATATGTAAGGTCTGATCCCGCCCCAAATGCCCAAACTCACGTTCCATCCTCATTACTGCGGTAGAAAACCAGGAAGGGGTCGGACTTGCCAAAAAAGTCTTTTTTATCCAGCTTGTTGGCACACAGCTGCATGGTAGCGATATCCTGACAGAGAGGAAGAACAGGCGTCAGTATAATTCGGATGCAATTACATTTTAAAGTCAGCAACCTTGTTTCCTTCAACAACTCCTTTCTTGGTCACAAAGGTGAAGGTTTAGGTGGGACTTTGTTTGTGTGTGTGTGTGTGTGTGTGCTCACAATAGTTTTAAAAACAGAGCTTCCCCCAGAATACAAAATAAGAGGCGAGGTAAAAAATGGTGAATGCATAATGGTAAAGCAAATAAGAACAACAGCACACCAACGGTTTTTATGCTTTAATAACTGAATGCATGCATAGATTACAGTGGTTATAATCCATTTTTTTTATTAAAATTACAAATTTTATTAGGAAAAGAAACGTATTTTATTATGGGATGGATGCAATATTGCGAGAGGAGCAGAGGGAATGCTTCATAAATATGTATACACCGTTATAGCAGTTAATAAGGAGCAGTGTTATTTCTGCTTCTGTTTTCAGAGATAGATAGATAGATAGATAGATAGATAGATAGATAGATAGATAGATAGATAGATAGATAGATAGATAGATAGATAGATAGATAGATAGATAGATAGATAGATAGATAGAACAGCCTTTAGTTGG
>VUQR01031798.1:0-16362 GCA_015108515.1 Hemichromis elongatus | reverse complement strand
CAGAGGGAATGCTTCATAAATATGTATACACCGTTATAGCAGTTAATAAGGAGCAGTGTTATTTCTGCTTCTGTTTTCAGAGATAGATAGATAGATAGATAGATAGAGTAGATAGATAGATAGATAGAACAGCCTTTAGTTGGGGGAAACTGAAGCTAGGGGTTGCACAGACACACACACATATCAGGGGTGATATGTCCCAGAGTAGCAATAGTAAATATGACCAAGATAAGCCTGTTCACATAATGTTATCTGGAGCACACAAACACACATCAACATTCTGTTAACGTCTGACTGCCTGTTTGGTATTAATATATTACTGTGGCAAAAGTGAAGGAGAAAATCCCATAGTTCATTGCAGGAAACCACCTTGACAGTTAATCTTAAATATATTTAGAGAACTGTGAAGAAGAAAGGCCAGCAAAGTATCAAGTGGTTATTGGCACTCCACTTACAAAACTCAATCTAACGGTGGGTGGATTGAAAGTGAAATAGTCAAACATTTATCACCAGGGATGATGATGATGTGATTAGCTTATTATACATTTGCTTTACACGGTAGTTAAACAGGAGTTCTTAGTCAGGTGGTCAAAGATTGCAGAATGAAAACAGTGGCCGGAAAATCGAACCCTGCGCGAGTCCACATGTCCCAGTTGTCATAATGGGGCAGGCAGGTTAGAACCCAAATATATGGAAACAATAGGTAAACTAAAAAAAACAAAACAAACTGCTTTATTGCAGGAACTTAAGAGCAAAGACAGAATACAAAACTCTGACTAGATGGGAACCGAGAACTTACTGAGAACTGTGGAACAAGTACAGATACATGGAGTCCACAACATGAGAACCAAACAATAGATACATGCACAGGACAACGGGAAGCTATGAAGCAGGTGGAGAAACCGGTGACAATATTATAGGAAGATGAGACAAGGTAAGCAAAACTAAAACATAATACACATGAGACAAAGACAAAGCAATAAATCAGGAAGAGACAAAACACCAGACGTAGTGATGGATGCTTGAGAAGACACAGGAGAGGCAGGATGACACAAGGAAACAGACAGAACCACAAAACTGAAAGCAGAGGATTCTAACACTAGACACGACAAGAACAAACAGCCGCGCAGAGACATAGTGACCTAAATGAGAGGTCGGGAAACTAAAGATCAATGAAAATAACTAACTCAGCCTTTACCAAGAAACTAGAATCAGGTCAAATCCTGATACGTGCGCCTGCTCCAAAACATGTTGAGGTGATTGCTATTGTGAGTTAGCGCTATATAGAAAAAACGGAACTGGACTGAATTAATGTGACTGCAAACTCCTACAACACAAAAATTAATAGTGTAATATTGTTCAGTGACATTTGGGTTGTGTGTGTTCATGTGCGTGTGTGCATGTGTGGATACTGACCCTGCAGTTACTGAGCTCCTCTGCAGTTAAGATAATGACTCCACACTTCTTCCCGGGAATCCCGCTGGGAGCGTAAATAGATGGAGTGAGAAACAAAAGGAAAAATTGCAAAACAGGGTAATTGTAGCCTGCCATAAATAATACAAGTGCCAAGCAGATGTCATTCATAGCTTTAAACTGCTGTTATGGAAAAGCTCACACAGGGACTAACTTTCTGATGGGAAAGCCATTTCTAAAAATAAGTGGCAATTACAACAAGTGAAAACTGTAACTGTAGCTTTTAAACAACTGTTGAAAACAAAGTTTTTTTGCAATGCAAATTAATGCAGAAAGTTTGCAAGCAGGTCACTGTCGAAGCCCAGTTACAGCACTTTGTTCAGTTCGTGAGGTTTAAGAGAAAAGTTTAGGTGCCATCTGATGGTTCTTACCTCTCCCACACTATATGACAACACTACAGCAGAAGCTGACATTTCATAAATGGAAGAAGGCAAAAAGTGATGACTTGTGTTTGCTTTAACCTTCCATAAGCAGAGACATCACTCTGAGATCATTAGAGCACTTTCACCCTCTCATTTTGTGATGCATTTCATTTCATTTCCATTGAATGTCCACAACAAAAGCATATTAATGAAGATGGTGAGCTTGTGGTGTGAAATAGATTAAGTACCAGAAATGCAAGAAAATGTGAATGAAAACAAAGGAGCATGTACAAAAGCATCTGCAAAAACTAATCTTTCCCACAAAGTGTTCAAGGTTAAAGATCACAATGGTTATTTTATCCATTTCCTTTGTCTCTGTCCTCCTTTTAATCTTAAATTAAATGCAAAACCTTGAGAATGAACTTCTCAAGGTATTTCTTATGCGACAAATGAGCCGTTCTAAAAGAGGATATAACAGGAAAAAAGCGGATGTCTTCAGAAGAAGAAAAAAAGAGAATGAGGAACAGATTGGGGAAAAGAGCAGAAAAATGAGGGGTAACTTTGTGATCACAAAGGGGGCCAAGCCTGACTGCTGCTTCATTATCATTTTGAGTTGAAAATGAGGAGAGAGAAAATTGGCTGGGGTCTGCATGAAGTTGGGAAGTCTGAGTTAAAAGAAAAACGAGAGACCCATTTTTGTGACAATTTGTGCGGGCTAAATTCAACTCTAATATGCTCATCCTGTAACCAACATGTAGCCTGCAGTGACACACACACGCGTTTTAATACATTTGATATTCCTGATATGCCACATATTGGATGGGTTATCGTTTGTACCCGGTCTCAGAAACTGACTGTCATCATTACCAGGTTGAAGCGGCACGCAGCAGAAGCCTGCTCTGCGCTTGTTTCTGACATGCAGTCCTTTCATGTGGCGGCAGGAAGCTCTGACATCTGAGATCTGAGCAACATGCATCTAAGACTGCAGGGCTGGTGATTGTGACTGATAATTAAATTCAAAGCATACAACTCAAAGCAACCTTTGGTAACTCTGAATCAGTTTACCTTAACATTTCTTTTCGACCAGACAAAAGACATCCTGGAAGAATTGGCTGGTTTTATTTGCCCGTCTCACCCTGTTCTCATTCCTACCTTAACTGTTAACACAGTTTCGTTGAAGGTGCTGTCTTATTTATACGCAAGTTCACGCACTTGGATTACGACAACAGTGAGATGGGTCTGTCATTCCCAGGCTGCCATTTTTTAATAAGAGGAAGCTTTTTTTGAAGGATTGTATTTTACCTTCATTAACTCATTTTAGTGGGGGGTGTTTTTGTGCGTAACCAGCAAGCAAAGCAAAATAAAGTGCAAAACGCAAACATCCCAACTGATCCTTACCCAAAGTCCCCTGTCTTAAAAATCTGTGACTTAAGTAAGTGCCACCTGTTCAGGTACCCAATGTGGATTTTGTCAGTATATAAAATAGGACTGTTAAATCTAAGCTGATGATTTAGATATGGAAGGTGTATAAAAGGACACGTCTGTATAACAGGGAGATGCAGGCGAAAGTGGCATTGTATTACACCCTGGGATGAAATGCTAGTAAACATCAAAACAACTGAATTGATTTAATTTGTATTTAGAGCAGAATAAAATTGAACTGTCAAGAATGAAGCAGTGTGCACTGCAACAGAAGTCCTTCTACAACGTCGTATTTCACTGTGTGCACTGGTAGGTCTAATTCCTCCTCGGTGACCTTTCACTCTAATACTCATGCTAGGCAATCAGAATTCACAATTTTATTTTTATTAAATTATTCTCTCTATATTAACGCTAATTAGCAAATATTAAAAGGATACATTGCTCAAAAATATTAATGGAACACTTTAAAAAAAGGTCAGATCTCAATGTGGAAAAATCATGCTGGAAATCTATACTGATACAGACCAGGTAATGTTCTTCTGGATAGTACACAGTCAGTATCGACTGTGGCAGTCAAACTGATTATCCTGATTCTAGAGAGCCAGAGAGTGGGCAAAATGACATGTCTCCACACCACCACAGGGAAACTGGACTGGTTTTATGGATTCATTCTGTTTAGCCCAAAGTCTGACCATCTGTACACTGAAACAATTCTCACCAGACCAGGCTACATGACGATGGCAAACCTATGTCCACCACTGCAACAGAGCTCTATTTATTTTGGCCAAGAGCCGGAAAACTCAGCCAACTTTGGATATGTTACACATGACTTTTCTGCAAAGTTGTAAAGCCTTACAGAGCCTTGGTATGAATACAGCTGCAACTTAGCAGACGATTTTCCAACGATTCAGAAAAAACTGTCATCATATAAATCATGCTGCTGTCAAAATCACTGATATTTGATGTGAGCATTAAGTGAAAGCTTTACATTTCATTTTGATTGCTTGATTGGATAACTGAATGCATGCACAGGTGCAGAGATGTTCAGTGAATGTAGTTTTAGATAATCGTTACCTCTGAGCAAATTAATTACTTATGGAGAAAGAATATCTGTGCAACAAAGCAAGTTTATACTTTGTACCAATTTTTGCACTGTAATGTAACATCTACGTATCTGTAGTCATGCAAGTTCCAATTCTACAAACCATTTTTTCCCACAAGTCTACAGTGATTTTGCTGGTTGCACATAATTTCTTATAATTTTCACCCTTTCAAGTGCTTTCAGTACTTTATGTTGTAAGTTTGTATTTTATGTGACTGAACTTTCTCACTTTCCATCAGCCCTGGTTTCATTCAGTGGTCTAGTGTAGCTTGAAGCAGAAAAGAAAAGAAAAAACAATGAGCTCGAACAATTTGAGCTTCTGAAAAGTATATTGAGAGACACCCATTGTTTTCACAGCTGACGGCTTCGCTGACAGCAAATTTAAATTGGGTGGCACAGTCACACGGTGTTTGCATTGATATCGAGACACCCTATTCAAATCCTTTTCCTCTCCTCACACACACAATTCGCACACAGTTCACACGTTTCTGAGACATACAAATATTATTCATCTGTGTCAGAAAACATTACATAATAATATAAATGGTGCTAAACACTCAGCCATAACCTTGATTTGTGATTCAATTCAGCTCAATTTGAATTGTGGCTTTTTTGTGAAAGTAAGAATGAATGTCTCCGCAATATTCATCAAAAGTCATTATCCTCTTTTTAGCAGCATTTCATTTATTTATCAATTTATTTATTTATTTTTGGTGGGACTGTGATTTTAATGCATTTTCATCTGGTGCCAAACCGGAGCCCAAATCCAACTTGTTGAAGAACCAAGGGCCTGAATCCAAAGCTATGAGCTACTGTCCACTGACCCTGAATATTTCAGCTGTGTCCCAGTTCAGTGTGACGATAAAGCAGAATGTGGAATAACAGTCACATCGAGACACAGATGACTTACTCAAAGAAAACGCTCTGAGAGATGTCGAGTGAGAAGAGAAAAATACGTGAACATATGACACAAGTTCATTTAAAGATTTATAGATCTTTAAATGAAGCGCTCACCTTGGCTTGTAAAGCCAGAGCCTGTTCTGACATAGTTTACAAGTCGGTGGGTTCTCTAGGGAGCAGCTATACAATGAGAGAATTATTTATGAATTTATCTACGCAGTGTGTCCAACTGTACACCTGCCAGCTAGCCCACCAGATGCAAGAGCTGCTTGGACTCTAGAGTATCTGGCTCTCTAACTCCAGAATAACAATGCTGCATATCTGCCTGAGATTTTACTTGTTTTCACCTGCTTTGTTTGTCTTCATGAGATGCATTCGAGACCGCAGAGATTTGCAAGACGTCAGAGTGGTGTGTACTGCTGTGAGCTTGAGGTGCATGATTGCAAAATTAAAACAACCCCCAGTTTATCTGTATTGATTTAGAATTTCTACAGTTTTCCACGGCACCCACTCAGAGTAAGTCGGCTGTGAGCTATTTCGTAAGCAGTGCACAGCTCAAAGGCAACACAACAGGCTAGGCTCCCATCTGTCGTTAATATAGAGATCTCAAGCAAAGATTCTTGACGAAGCGCCGTTAACCTCGGGATCATTTGTCTGCCATTTGTAGAGTACACAGAGAGTGCCATGCAGGGGGGAGCGGGTTTATTTTTTTGTTTTTTTATTATTCTTTGAAACAGAATTTCTTACAATATTTCAGGCCAGATAGACTTTTCAAACATTGACGTCTTGGTGTAAAAAACTCCCATTCTACTCAAATAATACTAGATTTTGTTGAATTTACTGACTTGCTTGTTGCAGCATTCATATATTATTTGAATCATACTATATATTTCTTTATGTTCTGGTAGGAAAATGACAAACAGGAGCTGCAAGTAACTGAAACATGCAAACGTGGATGGAAATTTAGCATGTAAGGTAAAAACAGCCAACTCTAATGAGCTGAAAATACAATATTTTATATGATCACTTTTATTCGTCAACACAGCCTGTTCTCTTTCAAGCAAAAAATATCTTGTATTAAGTGCAAAAATCTGCCAATGGAAAATTCTCCAGTTTTAAGATGCACTGTCTAAAAACAAGTTCATTTATCTAACTGAAATGCTACTTTGTAGCTTAATGTGTCTTATTTTATTCAGTGTATTGAGATATTTCGACTAGAAATAAGACAAATATACTTGGTAAGATTTTGAGTTTTTGCAGTGCAATGTTTTTTGTAATTCCTTTAAGTAGGCTTCAGGAAAAGCCATCCATCTTTTGTTCTGTTGTCTGTCAAGATGGACCCACACTGCCTAAATATTATTGTGATCTGGGCTCCGAGAAGGCCTGGCCAGAATGGCTAGTGAAATTATACTTTCCAAAAATTGTCTTTTTTATAACAGTTAAATATTTAACAAAGGGAGTAAATTGTTTTGTTTTGTTTTTTTTTTTATATAGGACCAATGTACATTTGGATAGTTTGTCCCTTAATAAAATAAATCATTATTTAAAGGCTGGATTTTAAACACTGGATTTTCAGAAATTGTGCCGAGATAATTTCATGATGTCTCTACGTCATTGTTTTTTCATACCCGGGCTGTATTGTATATATAGTATGATTGGAAGTCCAAAAGTGTCTTCAAAGGTAATTTAAAATAATCATTTGGTTCCTATCTATTTAAACCCCCATGTATTCAACATGCTATTAAAATGCCTCGAGGAAGTGTATCTTATGTCTTGTGGTTTATCCACATGTATTGGCTTTGAGGTGGTATTAGTCATTTTCTTTTAAATTTAGGCTCTCCATAAAAAAATCACATAAAGTCAGTGTAGTACAGCTGGTTAGATAAGCTTTGTTTCATTTTTTAGTCCAGGGTCTTCATATTTGTAATATTGCAGTTTTGTTTGTTTAACTTTGTCTGTTTTTGGACAAAGATGTAAGGATTCTTAGATTAGCCTTACGATAAGAAATGCATGACCTGTGGCATCAGTTAAACTTCATGCAAATACGGTTCTGCCACCATCATTACTACTACTACTACTACTACTACTACTAATAATAATAATAATAATAAGTATTATTAATCAATTATTAATAATAAATGTGTCACTTGTGAGATGAAAGTGATGTAAAAAGCCCAGTTACTGGGTCCTCTGTGGCAACTATTCTCTTAAGCTACAATAATATAAATCATGTATCTCTCTTTGAAACCTGTCAATTTTTGTCAAGTAAATATCACATAGAGTACAGATCAACTAAAGCCTGTACTCGGTTGTGGAAACGGACAGCTGAAGGCTAATGGTTGCTCGCCGCCTTCTTCACATAGATGCAGCCAAGAGGTGCATGACAAATCTTTGTGGTGCGTCGACGAGTCGTGCACCTCTTGTTTTTTGTAACTTGACACCGCCATCGCAGCTGGGTCTAAGACATGAGTGTAGGATCGAGTCAGTTTTTACCGCTACTTTAAAGATATTCCTGCAGAGAAGCTTAAAGACATACAACTACACAGAGGGAAATGTTGCAACCTTTTGAGAACTTAAATTTATAGCAAGAACTTTACAAAAAAAATGCATCAGGTAATAAAAATCTGGAGGTACACGACCGGCCAATGTACCATAAACATTTTGTTCATTGACACAACATGTGATGTCAAAATCGTCTCACCTGCAACACAGGCGACATGAAACCCATAATGGGGCTGTTAAATATCTATCGAGTGTTTGAAGTCTTTGCCTAAGTGTATGGATAGTTGGTGCTTGCTTTGTCATGTAAATTCACAGCTGAAGAATACGCAGGACACGTGGATCCTTGGGTTCACTTCCTAGTGAGGAAATTTACATCATAGAGACCCAAGCACACTCATGGACACGAAAAGCATAAAACCTGTTTAACAAATACCTCAGTGTTTGCTTTACCATAATATATCCTATAGCTGAGGTACATAAAGAATCCTACAGTCTGTGTACTGTTGCACCTTATAGCATATCATTAATAAAAGTCAAAGTCAAGTAAACTTTATTGTCACAATTGTTGAAAAATTGCTAAAATACAGCACTATACAAACTGGCCTGGATTAAACTCAGTGGAGGTAACAGGACATTCTGTGTTACAAAAAAGAGAATCCAAAATTTGCTTTGATTGGTCAGCTGTGTGTATGTTAGATAGGAAGGTCAGTCTTTTTTAGAAAGCTTAATCTAAAAATAATAATAATAATAATAATTTAATGAAGCCGAAAAGCATCTTAACTATCAAAGTGCATTGTTCTTATTGCAAGTAAGAGTATGACGGGGGGCTGATAAGCTGCACGAAGGTGAAGTTACATTGTGCTTACAACAATTGCATTTTCAAAAATAGACATTGGAAAGCAGAGGATTTACATTTCAGGACCGGCAAGACATTTCCAATGTACCCACATGTTGTGAGTCATTAATAATGTGCTGTTGAAACTTATTCTATGAGTTTCATTTGTTACTGTTGGTTTTGCTCTGCTGCTCGGCAAAGTAACAGCAATAATAATACAGAGCAGGAGGGTTCCTGAGGACAGCTATTAACGGATTTACATTTAAACAATAAAAGTAAAAAGGTAGCAAATAGCTGTTTATTTGTCTTCTCTACTTATATGTTGATAATTTATAATTAAACTGTAGAAAACAGGGAAATAATCTATAAAATTATCAATCTGGCATTGTTATTATTTTATTCTTTCTTTACTCTGGTATGACTGTCATACCAGAGTAAAGAATCACAAACATAAAAAAAAAGTTTAAAGCTTGTGTACCTCTTGTTGCAAACGTTGCATCTTCCTACATGGAATTCTTTGTTGTTTCAACAAGTGGTGCTGCTAACAGATTAGACGTGTTGTCCGTATCGCTCACTGTCACATTATTTGCCAAGATGCTCAAAGCTGGCAGGCATGAAACTAGCTCAGGACTAATTTATGCCTGCTCAAACACAGCCATGTACAAACATGTCTCTGGTTTACAAGATAAAATAGCAACTAATTCTTGCCAGTTGGAAGATAACACGGTTGTAAATCTGTGTTGATTCATCTGTCGGTGATGGTGAGGCAGATTTGTTTTTTTCAATGAGAAGTCGGAGCCCATAAAAACAATTCTGCTACATGTCTAATCGCACAGCATGAGTCACAGGTGGAAGGTGGATATCTGGTTTGCCGAGCTTCAACTTCAACACCAAAAAGGATGTTGCATCCGTCACATCTGGAGCACATTGAGAATTCATTTCATTTCAAGCCTAATAAAGTTAATATTGTCTACAGAAGAAGAGCAGCAGCTGAAGTGTTTTGTCTTGTCATAGCAGAAGAGGCCAGATGAGGCCTGAACCGCCACACCAGATGGCAGGTGACGGCGCTGTAGAGCGAGAACCACGGGGGACATATAATGACAGTGGTGTGTGTGTGTGTTTGTTTATGTGTATGAGGAAGACAGAGACAAATACAAAACTGAGATTAAAATAGGAATCTTGCTGAGATTGATATTAATTGATATGGCAAATGTTTTATCAAATAAAAACTGGACTCAAACTAAAGCTTCAGCATCTTAACACTTATGTTAACAGGTTAAAATAAACATAAATTCAACCTGTGACACACTTGAATTAAGACTAAATTTGAAATGTTGTTACTTCCTATATGATGTAACTGGTAACAAAGCTTAGATACATTATCCATTACTTCTAGAGTTTTTAGGAGATACTTAACACATTTTGTATTACTTTAAGGTCTGTCAAAGTACAGTTACATAGGTTAGCATCCTGACATTGACAATGCAAATGTCACGGCCCTGGGTCTGAGCGACCCAGGGTCCCTGTGCAGTTATGGACTATTGTTATGTTGTGTGTGTTTCCTGCTCTCTGCTGCTGTCCCTGTTGTCCATGTGTGCGTGCTTGTGTGGGTGCGACTGTGACAGGCACCTTCAGGCCTGGTGGGTATGGTCCTGCCAGGTGGTTGGCCACACCTGAAGACATCACACCTGCAGCTGATCAAGCCTCATTGGAGGAGCTATTTATGACTGTGGCGGAGCTCTCTCCGACGCTGGATCATTGCGTAACAACCCGTCAGTTTCCCAGCGAGTCTGCCGCAGTATTTTAGGGTTGTACTAATGTCTGCCTGTGTGTGTGTTTTCCAGGAGGAACTGAGGAAACAAGGTGGCAGCAAGCTAGTAGTACACAGGGAGCGGAGACACGGAGCACAGGTGCTGGAAGAAGTCCCAAGACGGGAGTCGGGAGCGCACGGGAAATTACTGTTGGCCTTTATTTTGCTGCACTGTAAATAAAGACGCCTTGTTTTGCAAGAGTCCTGCATCTTGGGTCCTACTTCACCCACTTCACCCACGGTCTGCCATATTTATACATTTATCAATTTAGATGTTTTGGTCACGTTTTGCAGTTACTTGTTTACTCAAAAACAACTGTGACCTGATATATTCTGAAGGGAAAGTGAATGGCAAAATTTTGTGGATCCCAATATATTTCTTAATATAATGACTTAATATGAAGTATTACATAAAAAACATAGAATAGAATAGAATAGAAAATTGAAAAGCTCTTTATTGTCACTGTTAAAAGAATAATGAAACACAGTTTTTTCATCTCTCTGTTGTGTGTAATATACAGTAACGTAAGTATCCACACAATAACAGAGGCATTTTACACAAGAAAGATTTGTACAAGTTATACACACACACGTGCACATACACCCTTACACACACACACACATTTCCACACAGATTTCCTGCTATAAGGAGTCTCAAATCCAAGGTCAGATTAGACAATTGTATTACAAACTTCCTATTCATAGGTGCAGAACTCCAGGAGAATTAGATGAATACTTTAGGAAGAGTAAACATCTTAAAGTTATCATCTACCCCAATTTGGGTCATTTCAGTTCAAAATCAGGGTACAAATTTTATTTTAATTAAATAAATTCAATTGTATTTGTATAGCACCAAATCACAACAACAGTCGCCTCAAGGCGCTTTATATTGTAAGGTAAACCCTACAATAATATATACAGAGAAAAACCCAACAATCATATGAGCCCCTATGAGTAAGCACTTTGGTGACAGTGGAAAGGAAAAACTCCCTTGTGAAACACTTCTGGTGTGAGAACTAACCTAGTAACCAACCAAAAATTTACCATTTCAATTACCAAGAGATAGTAAAGTTTGACTTCATTTATTTAAGAAGCATTTTGGCTATAGACCGGAGGCATCAGCATACAACCAAATCTGTGATTAGTCCATATTAATAACAATGGAATAGACACCTGGTTTGTGTTAATCAGTAAGTCTGGGCACTGTCCTTACTGTCAACAATGTATCTCTACCTGTCTGTCTGTATTCCACTGTGTTGCAACAGGATTAGGAAATCTGCACACGCCTCCTCCACCAGCAGCATTTCAGTAACAATCACATAATACTGCCTGCAATCTGTCACTGTTTGCTACCACACACAGAGCAGAAAATGTGTTATTTTGTCTGCCTGACAATGTATTTTTTTGCCAAAACTTTGTGGCACTGCACATATTTCTATGTGTGTGTATGTGTTGGTTTTTGCCTGCATGACATCAGCCACAGAGCAGAAGGCATCCCACCAACTGCCCCCAATTACCCACCATGAACTCTGACACACTGCAGTGACAGACTGACCACTGTCTCGCAGAAAGAAAAAAAAAGGTGAAATTTCATGACACTGACTGTTTTGCTGTCCTAAACGTATCTGCTAAACCATCCCTGTGGACAGCTTATTTAGTCCACTATCCACCTCATCAATCTACATCTGGGCGGGTGGCAGCGTGTGGGATTGTTAATAGATCCGCCTCATTTTTTCTGATTATATGTATAAATGGGTAATTTGTCTGCTTGCTTTCTTGCTTGTCAGCCAGAAAGGGTGATGACATGGTGAAGTTAAAAAAAAAACAAAAAAAAAACTTTTCTGCTTTATATACAGATGAATTCATATGTTAGTTATTGCCTGTGGGTGTGTGGGGTTATGCTGGTCTTGACTAACATCAGTTCCAGTTTAAAAATACCTCCAGTATGTGGTCATGCTGTATGGGTGTCCATATAACACATGCTGCTCAGCTTCCCATTTATTTGTTCAAAAGGGTGTATTTTGGATCATTGTTATACTTTTACCGCCTCGGCTAATAGCCCCCTCGGTTACCATGGCAACACACAGGTAAGTGGAAAGGAGTGCTTAGTTCGCCACGCAGCGTGAAGCCCGTTTCTAAAACTGTTGACCTATAAAAATGTACACCCACCAACACAAGGAGGCTCCCACAGTCATATATATGTCCTGGAGTTGTTCTAGATTTGCGTGAGCGTTTGATGACAGCGATTGCAGAAAAAGCCAAAAAAGAAAAAAAATAATCGATAACATATGTACACTTTGATGCTTTTCATATACAGCATCTGTGCATTTGTCTTTGTCCAAGCTTAGTGTGTGCATGTGTGTGAGTGTGTGTGCGTGCATGTGTGTGTAGTTTCCCAGCCTGCTCCACAAGTGCCTCTCCTAAATGACAGCACATATAGAGAGGACTCTGCAGTTTGGAAAGTAAACACAAATCTGTCTCTTTCTGCCTCTCGCAGGAAATTTACCCTGCCCTACATCTATCTTCCTCTTTCTACCGACCCAACTCTTCCATCCCAGCTTTATTATTTCTTCCTTCTCTCTTCATTTCTTCTTTCCTGTCTCTTGCACCCTTTCAGTCGCCTCTACCCATTTCGTTTGTTTTTTACCTTTTGCTGTATTCTCTTCTCTCCCTCGCTTCCACCTGTCTCCCCGCTCTACT
Source organism: Hemichromis elongatus (assembly GCA_015108515.1). NCBI lineage: Eukaryota > Metazoa > Chordata > Actinopteri > Cichliformes > Cichlidae > Hemichromis > Hemichromis elongatus. The sequence continues at coordinate 3,256 of VUQR01031798.1, read as the reverse complement.
GAGTTGTCTGTCACCCTTCACATACCTCTTTTCTATCACCTCTTCAACTCCCTCTCCCCCTTCATCTTTCCCGTTTCACCCCCTGGGCTTTAGTGGTGTCTGATCTATCAGAAGCTCCAGACACCTGTCTATTCCCTGCAGGCAGCCATCAGAGACGCTGACCATATGGGAGGAATTGTGATTGTGCTTCGCTGGTCTCTTTTTGTTTTATATCCCCTTTTCACTGGTAGTCTTTTCTTTCCAAAATGCTTCTTGTATTGCCATTTCCCTTTGGTTCCTTTCAATTTTTTTCTCACTAAATCTTTCAGGCTGTCAAGACTGGCTTGTGGTGTCGTGTGGGAGTGGTGTTAAGGTGAAGCAGGCATTGGACAAGAGGTGTTTCAATGGATCATTAGGGGATAATTTGACAGCTGTGGATGTTTGCTGTGTTGCTTTAGTTGTTTTAAGCAGTTTTTAAAATTCAAAACATTCGTCTTTAAAGGGAATTGAGGCCACCGGGTATTTTTGTCTCAGGTATTTTAGGATTTTGTATTCATGGCATAAAACAACTGAGATAAAAAAGACTAAAAGTATTTGTTGGGATTATGGGAAATAAAATGTCAACCTTGGTTAGATATTTGTCACTGTACAGTTAAGCATAGTTATACGCTGATACAAAACATGTCACAATATATTATGACTGCTGTTACCAAAGACTTTGCACAAGGCGAAATGGGTCACGCATAGTGATGAACCCACACTATACACCTGCTTTGTAGTTGCCTTCAGCTCCGAAAAGTTTTTTAATTAACTCTGCAGTATGCTACAAATTTTAGTTAACTTAGCAGCCAATAATAATATGTTTTATCAGAGAGGGTGGTAGAGTGCATTACAAAACCTACTTAGTCAGAATTAATTAAAACATGACAAGGACAGAAGTCAACCACTGTATGGGGTATTCATGTCCCATTATAAAACTATCATTAGTATATAATTAGCTATAACTAATATGTTTCCACTGAAAATATAAAGGTTTAAACAAAAGTTAGCAAAACGTCCTAAAGACCCCCTCGCCCACCACATGAAAATGGTGCCATTGCACTAAAGCCCATTATTTCCCATGGATTATGGTTTTCTGCTGTACCAAGCAAAGCATAGCACAAGAACAAACTATGTAGAACCTTTGGCATAGCTGTATAAATGCACTGCTGCCATTTACAACCACGTAAACAGTAGCTGGCAGTCTACACCTTGATGGATTCCAGTCAATTTGGCAACAGAAGAAGATATAGCTTGAAATATGCAGGAAACTATGGCAGTGAAACAACAAATCACAGTCATTGTGGACAATGTTGATTCAAAGTGTAGTTAGATTCACAGGGAAATGCTACCATAAACTGTGGTGTAGGGTTTCAGAACGGTTTAAGTTTACGACATACCCCACAAAGCATAAGCCCAACCAATCTCGTGACGTGGATAATAACGTTGAATAGGAAAGCTGACATTAGTCATAAAGAGGAAAGAAAACAGGAAGTATGGAGCGTGACAAAACATCCCCCCAGCAAAATATCGTAATGCTTCCTCCTGTGATGGAATTAGCAGTGCACTAGCATGAAATATCCCTACATTTAGATAAATAAGCTGACGCTAAAAATAAATTTCCCTCAGAATTCTGAAGATTTAAGGCTCATAATTGTGGCATTTGTTAAATGGATGACGGTAAACTAAACAATAAATTGTAGTAAAGATCAAACTGGCAAACGCTGAGGGGAATGCAAAACAGAGAGCCATGAAACACAGAAAAACTCATTGAAGATGAACTGCATTAATGTGCAAATATTATCTCTGACACGAAGCAATTAAGTGCATCATTCCTGCTTTTAACCACTGCAGTCGTATTATCATGCTGTATCATGATACATGATTATACTGCTTTGTATCAAACAGTACAGGACTGCTGTTTTGTAACACCACTGTTATTGTGGGTATTTTGTTAATCCACTACTTATTTAATTTTAATAATCATTTAACTGCTGAATATGAGTGTTGAAAAGCAGTCACTGGTGCAGGTAGAGAATGTCACGTACTTCGCCTTTTCTGAATGAAAAAGAAATCCTGCGCTTAATTAGTGTTTAATAGGGAAAAAAAATCAAAGCAAACTCAAGATGAGTTGGACCATGGTGCACATAAAACCGTGCCATCTGCAAAGAAATGGGCACTGAGAAACTGAGAAAGACGAAGGAAGCTGTTTACGTATAATGAAATTAGTAATGGACCAAAAATAAAGACCTGTGGAAATCCATTACTGATGCTAAGAGGGCTTGAGTGATCAATGGTATGACATGCCTACGAGAGGTCATTGAAAAAAGGAGCACTGAACTGTTTTTATCTGCAGTGGAGGAAAAATGTTACCAATTAGTGAAAATGCAGTTGTTATTGTGCTCTGACCGAGGGGAAAACCAGACTGTTGTGGCTCCACATTTAGTGAGTTGTTCAAAGTGGACCTATTATGCTTTTCCTTTTTTTGCTGTCATAAACATATACACATAGACATATACTATATAGTACAAGTAGGATAAGTGTATTTACAAATAATCCCTCTTTAGAAGCTCAGGCTTCAGACTATAGGCGTGTCCAAATTCATGGGTTGCATCCTCATGAGGACCAGACCTACGGGATCTACGTTGTCCTCATGAGGTGGGGTAGGGCGGAAGTGAGCGGCTGGTGAATTTGGACGGTCTAGCCTTCAGACTTGCGTCACCAGCTGTCTCGGGCTACGTTCACATGTATTTTTGAAAACAGAGATTTTCCGTTTTCTTTTTAGTTAAAAAAAAAAACACATGCAGTTTTGAAAAATAACTCCGCCCACACTTAAACGCTAAAAACTGAGTTTTTGAAAATCTCTACCCTGGCAGGACTTCTTAAAAATCTCCGTTTTCAGTGACCAAAACAGCCGCGTACGTGTGGACGTAGCCGTCTGCTCCTTGCTATCATAACAGGACACTGACGTAAACTCTCCATCATCTCACACTTTTTGACGTTTATTCAGCTGTAATCTCAGCCAAGCCGATTTACTCAGGAAGAAATAAAACGCTGAAAAGGCAAACAATAACATGTTTAAGTTATCTAAGTGACTTATATATCATGTTTAACCCGAGTAGTGGAAGACTGCGGGGGGGATGTGCCGGGAGTTCGGTGTTCTCGCCAGCCGGCTAGCTATCGAGCTGGTGGGGAAGAGGCGTCTCCAAAACCGTCAAAGCACGTTTGCAAATATGTG